>JAJPUD010007528.1:53731-105862 GCA_023553655.1 Myrmecobius fasciatus | reverse complement strand
AAAAAAAAAGAAAAAGAAAAGAAAATGCAAGCAAACAACAACAAAAAGAATGAAAATACTATGTTGTGATCCACACTCAGTTCCCCAGTCTTGTCTCTGGATGCAGATGGTTATCTTTATCATAAGACCATCTTGGCTATGCCCCCCTCAATTCTCTTATACAATTTCTTCTGTACTATCTACTCTCATCTTTCTTTTTTGTCCATTTTGATCCCTTGGTGAATCAGTTCAAATTTATTGTAACCCTTTTTTTGGCAATTATACTCTAGCAATATATAAAGTCAATCCACACAAATCATCAGCATTCCTATGTGTCGCAAACAAAACCCTGTCAGAAGAAATAGTGAGAAATACATCAATTGAAATAATTCTAGATAATACAAAATACCTGGGAGTACAAGTGCAAAAACAAATATAGGGATTATATAAAATTATTTAAAAAACTTTTTTTGTTAAAAATCAGATTTGAATAATTGCAGAAATGTCAATTTTTCATGGGTAAGTAGTTCCAAAATTAAAAAAGATAAATTTACCTAATTTATATATTCAATGTAATCATATTTAAATTAGCAAAAATAATTTCTTGAATTAGGAAAAAACCAAAATTCATTTGGAAGGAGAAAAAGTAAAAAAATATGAAAGGAATCAACAAAAATGTAAATGAAGGAGGTTTACTAAAATCAGATCTCAAATTATATTGTAAGGCAGTTATTATCAAGACTATTTGGTACTCACTAAAAATAGAAAAGTGGATCAATGTAATATAGTAGACATTTACTTTATAGCTGCAAATATAGTAATCTTGCATTGTAAGGACTAAAGATTTTGTGAAAAGAATTTGTTATTTAGTATGATTTCTTGGAAAATCCAGAAAACAGTATGGTAGAAATTGGGCATAGATGATTTGCCAAAATGGATATATGACCTACACACAAAGAAAATTATTACCAGAAAATTTTAAGAAAATGGAACCAACCCTTATGGATAGACAAACCATTAATAAATAAACAAGAGATAAAAAGCAGTTTGAAGTATAAAATGGATAATTTTAATTTCACCAAATTAAAAAGTTGTCCAAATAAAACAAATGTAAACAATATTAGAAAGAAAGCAAAAATTTGGGGAGCAATGTATAGAGTTTCTTAACTGTATATATATATATATATATGAATATATATATATATGTAAGTATATATAAAGAATTTTGTCAAGTCTATATGGATACAAATCATTCCCCGGTTGATAAGTAATTTAAGGATATAAAGAAGCAGTTTTCAAATGAAGAAATCAATAGAATTTATAGCTATATAAAATACCCTAAATCATTGTTTATTAGAGAAATACAAATGAAAACAATACTAGAATATCATTTTGAAACTATAAGAGTGGCTAAAATGATTGAAGGGAAAATTGCCTAATGTTGGAGGGAATGTGGAAAAATTGGGTCACTAATTCCTTGTTGGTGAAATTGTCCATCATTTTAGAGAACAATCTGGCATCATGCCCCCAAATTAAATTATTTATATTCTTTGACCCAGCAAACTACTTCCATAGATGACTAGGTGAAAATGAAAATAATAACAAGCTCTAAAATGTTTAGAGCAGTTCTCTTTGTAGTGGTAAAGAACTGTAAATTTCAAGGATGCCTTTTAATTAGGGATTGACCAAACAAATAGTGGTATATGATTGTGATGCAACACTACCATGCTCTAAAAATACTGATAAGCAGGGCAGCTAGGTGGCGCAGTGGATAGAGCACCAGTCCCGAGTTCAAATCTGGTCTCAGACATAACACTTCCTAGTTGTGTGACTCTGAACAAGTCACTTAACCCCAATTGCCTCAGCAAAAAAAAAAAAATGTACTTAGGCCCAAAATTCTATGATGGTTGATGGAAGATTATGAAAAATAAAATGAAAGTAAAGGAGTATAAAGTCAATTTTTCAAAAGATTGGCAAGCAACCTATGCAGTATATAATGTCAATATCATGCAGAATTGAAAACGAAGAACAGCAAACATAAAAGATGGAAAAGTTCAGAAAAGATTTTGTGTTTTAAATCAGAAACTTTTTCTATTAAGAAAAATGAATCTCTTACATTTGGGTAAGATGTGAAAATTGGATAGAGTAGATGAATTTACCCAGAGTAGGTGCATGTATTATTTTTACTTTATCTCATTTGATTTTCACAGCAATGAAGGTAATAGAAATTTTATTATATCCTTTTTAAAGATGAGCTGATTGACATTTTGTGTATTGAATTGACCTGCTCAAATCAGATAAAACAATCAGTATCTGAGTGAGATATATATCCTTATCTTTTCTTTACTATTTTCTTTTCATTATACATTACATTAAGTTAAAATAACTGATTTATAGATAATCTGTTGGTTGTAGTTTAATGTGGAGTATAGATATTCTCCTTCTTGATGCTTAGTGCATCAGGATATAAAGCAAAGGTACTTTTTTTTCTAATTGTAGTCGGATAACACTCTCTAGATTCTTGTTTATCATAGGATACTGAATATACTTCAGTGATTTTCCATCATGTAGAGAATAAAGTATACATTTTAGGTTTTGGTATTCAAGACCTTTCAGCGTTGGTTTCACTTGAACTTGAATAGGTGAAGCTTTTCCTAAACAGTTACCTCTGGGGCAGCTAGGTAGCACAGTGGATAGTCAGGAGAACCTGAGTTTAAATCTGGTCTCAGATACTTAACTGTGTTAGCTGTGTGACCCTGGGCAAGTTACTTAGTCCCGATTGCCTCAGCAAAACAAAACAAAACAAAAAACCTGTTTTCTCTAATTTCCTCTATGTCTTTACTGAAATGGACTAGTTTTCATCTTTTTATCATAACCTCTCCCATCTGCCATTCTTTAAATGCATTTTCCCCCTTTCCTTTCTTATTCTCCCACCCCCTACTAAATAATCCTTCCCTTCACAAAACTATCACACAACTTTGTGTATTTTAATCCCTCCCTGATTTTAGAAATCAATTTAATTCTTCCACAAAGACTTTCTTGACTTTATTTGACCTCCCCCAACCTTCAGATCCTACTGATGCCTCGATTAGCAGAGGAGGGAATAGACTATTTAAACAGATATATTTTTAGAAAAAGAAATTGAATGAGACATAAATGAGCTTTTTAATGAAAAAGTACTATTACTAGAAGGATTTACAAGCAAATTCTATGCAATTTGTAAAGACAAAGTAATTCCAATGTTAAATAAACTGTTTAGAATAACAGGCACAGAAAGGATCCTATCAGTGTCTATTTATGAAAGAAATGTGATATAGAAACCTATCCAAAAAAGAGTAAAAACAAAGAAAGAAAATTGCAAACCTATTTTGTTAATGAATATTGATGCAAAAATATTAAATAAAATACTGGGAAAGATTATAACAACATATTACAAAGATTATATATATTATCACAAAATTAGATCTATACCAAAAATTTAGGCGTGATTTAATGTAAGAAAAGGTATAACAAGTGATTCTGACAATAATAAAATGTTTAACTCATATGATTTTTGAATTATATAGGGAAAAATTGTTGAGGAACACTACATTCATTTCTATTATTTTAATAAATTTGATAAAAATCGACAAAAAGCATTTAAAATTTATTAGCATGGATTATTTGTAATGGGGATAAGATAGGAACCTTACCAGTACCATCAGCTTTAAAACAATCATGACTGCTGTAACCAATATTTTTTAATATTCTATTGGAAATCCAAGAAATAGGAAGAAGAGAAGAAAATAGAAAGAATAAGAACACAAAATGAAGTAATAAAGTCATCTCTTTTTGCAATGATGCAATAATATATTTATAAAATCCCAAAGATTCAACTAAAAAGTTACTTGAAACAATAAGTATAGCAAAGTAGTGGGATATAAAGTAAACCTACATAAATCACCAGTATTCCTATATATCACAAACAAAATCTTACAAGAAGAGATAGTAAATGACACTTCATTTAAAAATCATTCCATTCAGTATAAAATACTTGGAAACATACCTCCAAAAATAAAATTTAAAGAATTGGGGAAGCACTAATTGTTAATGGACAAAGTCAATACAATAAAAATGAAAATTTTACCTAAAGAATTTCATCTATTCAACACCATTTCAATTAAATTACCAAAAAACCCCACTTTTAAAAAATCAATTTAAAAATAATGGCAAAATTCCTTTGGACGAACAAAAAGTCAAGAATATTAAAAGAATAATTTTTAAAATGTAAAGAAAAGTTTTTATTAGTACTGGATCTTAAATTATAGTTTAAGGGAATAATTATCAAATTACTTGGTACTGGCTGAGAAATGGGAAGGAGATAAAGGAAACAGAGTAGAAATACAATTTACAGCAGCAAATAAACATAATATTTATTTAATAAGTATATTTAAGAAGTGCAAAGATTTAAAATTAGGGGATAATAAATCATTATTTTGTAAAAATTATTAGGAAAACTGACTTCCAGAAACTGGACATAGATCAATATTTTATACTATTTACAAACATAAGGTGAAAGAGAGAGAGAGAGAGAGAGAGAGAGAGAGAGAGAGAGAGAGAGAGAAAGAGAAAGTTTGCAGGAAAATTAGAAGATAGAACATATTATTTATACTTATGTATAGGCAAACAATTTATGATTAAATAGGAGATAGGAAAATTAGCTAAAAAAGAAACTATTTTGTTTAAATTAAATTTAAATGTTTTCTGGGCAAATAGAAAAATGTAGCCAAGATAAAAAAGAAAACGAAATTGTGAGAAACATAGTTGCTCAGTTAAAGATCTCATCTCAAAGGTTTAAAGAACTTTGTTAAATTTATAAGAATATATAAATCATTCTCCAATTAATAAATGTTAAAGAGCTTTGTAGGGGCAGTTTTTCAAAGAAGAAATCAAAAGAATTTATAATCATTTGAAAAAGTGCTCTAAATCTAAATCTATTCTTTAAAGATATGTATATTAACATTATCTTGAAATATCAATTTACACTTTGATTGGAAAAAATGATTGAAGGGGAGCACACATACTTGAGGGGGATGTGAAAAATTGGCACACTAATTCATTGTTTGTGTGTGAAGCAATGTGACCATTTTGAAGAACAATCTTTACTTACGCTCAGAGTTATTAAGATGCCTATATCCTTTGATCAAATAATGCCAGTACGAGATTTATTTCCAAAGATGATTAGAGCAAGAGGAAAGGAGTGTATATATTCTAAAATGTTTATAGTAGCTCTCTTTGCACTGACAAAGGACAAAAAAATTGCGGGCATACTTTTGAATTGGAGAATGGCTCAATAAGTTGCAGTATATGATTATGAATATTATTTTATTATAAGAAAGGAGTTCAATCATTAAAAAATATAGCAAGACCTACATGTAATAATGAAAATCAAATTGAGCAGAACCAAGTGAATATAGTTATAAAAACTTTTTTTTTTTTTTTTTTTTTTTTTTTTTGCTGAGGCAATTGGGGTTAAGTGATTTGCCCAAGGTCACACAGCTAGGAAATGTTAAGTGTCTGAGACCAGATTTGAACTCTAACTCAGGTCCTTCTGACTTCAGGCATGGTGCTCTATTCATCATACCACCTAACTGCCCTCCTCAACAATGATGTTTTAAGAATGATTTTGAGTAAACAAAACATTTTAACTATTATACTCTAATTCTAAAGGACATATGAAATAAGATACTAACTGCATTCAGAGAATTGATGAACTATATACCTATACCTATTTGTGCCTAATCATAGCCATCTCTACAATAGAAAAAAAAGAAAGCTACATGACAGTATGCATTTTAAAATAATAGCAAGTTGGGCATAACAGATTTTTCAGTTTCATGTGCAATCATCTTTTTTATTACTTTATGTTATGAATTTTTTTATTTCACAAATTAAAAAAATGAAAAAAAATTGATGGGTCCCTTTTTACTGGAGGTTTCAAAGCAGAGGCTGAAGGTCATTTGTGCTTTAGGATGTCCATCAGATTCTTTTCATATCGGCTTAAATGATTGGAGAGTTTCTTATTTACTCTTAGATTCTATCCAACTTTGATTCTGTGATTCTGGGCAAATTTCTTTATCCCCTCAAGAAGAGAAGGATAAAACAAAGAAAATTTCAAGTATGGTCTAAACTCCTGCTCCCATCAAATTGGGAGGACTGCTCACTACTACCTCTGTCTCCTCTTAAAAAAAAGATAGAAAAGAATTCTGACCTGAGACTGTAAAGATCTGCTCTTTTGGTTTTATAAAACTCCTCAGGTGTGTAAGAGATAAGAGTCTGGCAGGAAGATTTCTCTACTTTAAGGAGATCCTATGCTTACAAAAGGATGAGTCATTTTTCCTGCTGATCTCTTTATTAGGGGTACTCTTTTTTCATTCTCACAAGCTTTGGGCATTTAATTTGGATACCACTAGGAATTACTCAGTAAGAAATGAGGATCTGTACCTCAGAGTTTTGTATCAAATTGAGAGTCAGAAGTGCTCCCAGTGATTTAGTATAGAACCCAGGGGTCAAAGAAAGGACCATCCAGGATTCTGTTATTAAATATTCTGGATCTCCTTTAAGCCAAAATCAAAAAATACCTATGGGACTATATATCAGATAATATCTGTAACGACTGAACCCTCTTTTGGAAGTGAGATTACTCAACTCCTCTAGGAAAAAGAGTTCTATATTTCACACAAATGTGAATTCTCCCAAATCTTCCTCATTCTAAATCTTCATTGCTTTATCTGTGAAATAATGTGTTTGGAGTAAATAATGTCTAGTATAGCCTAGGTTTAAATTCTCTGATTTTATATATGTATATATAAAACAAGGAATAATTTTTCCTCCAAGTGACTCAATGAAATGGAACAAGTGATTAAGTACAATAAATAAGAAGTTGTATGAGGAAATATAGGGTTGTAGTGAAGATAGGATGAAAGAGAGGCAGATCCCAGTACTAGAAAGACACAGAGGTTCTGAAAGAAACTGTTTCTTACTTCACCTAGCTCAATGCCAGTGAAATATGAAATAAAAAAAATTCTGGGAAGCTAGAGGTGGGTTTGTCTCAGTGAAGCAGGAGGAACGAGTTCCTGAGTCATATGATAACTTGTTATGGACACATAAAAGGAAGAACAAAAAGAAAACGTTATAGATTGCAATCATTATCTTTCCATCTCCTATCTCCTTGTTTGATGAGTTTTATAATACAAATCTTGAACTCCAATCTTATATTTTAGGCCAAGCTGAGGCTTCATGGCTCATAAGGATAATCTGAGCTTTTAGATGTCCACAAGTTTTATACCCACAGTTTCTTTGCCAAGATTCTACCTCCTGAAAATATTGACAGTGTGTTGACTATGTGAAAGTTAATGGTAGTCAGAAATAAGAGGACTGGACATTCTGCTTATGGCAGCTCCTCTGGTCAGGCTGAAACACTCATCTGGAACTGAAATAGAATGGGAGGAGGCTACTTATTCATTTTGAAAGTTCAGCGTCTCCTGCTACTTCCTTTCTCTTGTCTTTACAGTTTGTCTCTAAAACAGTTGCAAAGGCAGTATAGCAGTAAAAAGGCTTGTCTTTTGATCAGGAAGCTTTGGATAAAAGTGTTCCCTTTGTCACAAAATGGCAGAAGTACTCAAATTACTTAGATCTTTCAGTGATTCAGACATCATTCTTAGACCATCAGCTACAGAGAAGGTCATAACCTGCAATTATAGAGGGAATTTTCTCTATAATTTTCCCATATTCTTGGAAGTACTTGTGAAATGCTCAGGCGAGAGAAAATACAGGACAGCCAAAATAATTGGATTTTTAAGAGTGTTTATTAGCTGGTCAGCAACTGTACCCCACCAGTGCAAGACTAGGGGGTCAGTGCCCAGGGGTTTGAGAGACACGTATTTATGAGAGAAGATCACAAGAATGTTTAGAAACATTTATCACATTAAAAATTACTTTCCTAAGCAGGCAATGAAGCGTAACCGGGAGGCAACTTTCCTTTAAGTTATATATTCGTTAAGTAGTCAGGTCTTTGGATAACAAATAAACGAATACATTTGGAGGCCTTGTGGGCCAGCATTTGGAAACAGGAGATATCACCTGCATTGGGGAGTAAAGAATTGGCGGCACAGTTCTTCAGAGTTCAAGCAGAGATATTCTCAGTCCCATGAGTGCCCAAGCAGTTTCAGGGGCAGTATCCATTTTACCGATAGTGTCCATTTCACCTGCACCTCCCCCAAAATATATGCCCTCCTACCACCGTTATCTCTATCTCTTCTTCTATACCCATTCTATATCTTTCACAAACTTCATGTGTCTACTGCCAATGAGCCCTCAGACAAATCTTTTGCATATGGACTTTCATAGTAACTCTTTTAATCACATTTCTTTCTTTCTTTAATCTCCTATGATTTGGTCCTTTTTAACTCCACTTTTGATCCTATCTCATTGCCTTCCCTGCTTTCCCTTTGCTTCTCTGTTTTAGTTTGTGTATGCTACACCACGATGATGTTGAGGTGCAGGAAGTTACCAGGCTTACTCCTCCTGAGGGAAGGGGAATGATGAAATCCTGAGGGGAAGGGGGTGATCATTTCAGAGTTCATTGCATTTTGCAGAATGATGAATTTCTGGAGTTCATGAAGTCAAGAAAAGCATCTAAATAACCTTGCTTGTTTAATGTTCCTCATAAAGGACATTCCATCTCCAATGTGTCTGTGTGTGGAGAGCTAGCTGTAAGTCTTGTAAAACTGAAGCAAGATTTTATTTTCATACTCATTTTCTTTCCTTTTGACCTGATATTTATTGTGCAGCAAGATAATTGTATAAATATGTTTACATATATTGGATTTAACTATATTTTAACATGTATAACATATATTGATTGGATTGTTTGCTATTTAGGGGAAGGGTTGAGAGAAATGTTAAAAATTTACCCATGCATATGTTTAAAAATAAAAAGCTTTAATAAAAAAAAGGAAGAGTGAAGCAAGGCAAGACTGCTTGGAGGACTTTAGGAGACTTGGCAAGGCTAGTTTCCCAGCAGATTAACTCATATTTGAGCTCTTCCATATTGTTTACTGACAGCTAACATGACCAGAGTGCATTTTTGAGACAGGATGCTTTAAAAAGTGAAAATAAACATCAGGATGGGCCTTGACTAGTAGAACAAGGAAATGTTACAGCTTTGGTTGTACTTTCTGTGGTTGGCATTTGTGTAATATATAAAAAAGAATAATTTGTTTATAGAGGGGTATAAAAAGAAAGCTCTAAGAAATAAAGGCAGTTGAAACTGTAAGTTTGAATTTGCCTAGTCCCAATAATATTTATCTCATTCTTTACTTCACCCAGTACTCACACTAATTGCTGGCAGTTGGCTGACCAGAACAGAGACACAGACAGAAATGTTGAAACAACATCTTACTAAAAAGACTATGGAGCGTAAAAGATGATGGTAAGAGGGTTATCACCAAGCTTATCAAGGTAAAGAATTTTAAAAATAGGAAATTTCTATATCATATTGCTTTTGAGAATTTTTTTTTAAAATAAGAGAAATTCGATTTAAATATATACAAATACTGGAAAGGATATTTGGAGAAAGACAACTGAAAGACAGCTTGAAAGATTCTTTAAAATGTGTGGAACATTGTCGGTTTTTATTCCCAGGAGAAGGAACCCTAAATTTAGAAAGACAGGAAATAATAAGAAAACATATGGGGAAGATGGCAGAGCAGACATGACTCTCTGTCACCTCCCCTAACTTTCTCTGAAACCAACAGCAGATTAAGCCTCTAAACTGTTTTTGGAAGTCAAAGAATGCACAAATATCTGGAGTAACACATTCCCAGAAGAAGTTACCTTGGAAGAACTTCAGAGCAGGTCTGTTTCAATCCAGCAGGAGGACAGTCTTGCTGAGCCCAGACTACAGCATAGGGAGACCAGGGCAAGGAGTTGGGGGTGGGGATTCAGAACGTTGTAGTTTCCATGCACCTGGAAATCTCCTGTGAGCCTCTTAGGTCACTCCTGGTTGCAAACAGGTGATTTGGCACATTTGCCTTTTGTAAAAGACAAATGGTAAACCACTGAGCCCTGGACGAAAGCAGGATCTAGACCATTACTAAACACTGGAAATCAATCAGCAGAACAGCCCCAGGGCAAATTAAAGCAACTGATGCTCTTTTGCATTGAATAGACCTGAACCCTTAAAAAGTGGATAAAAAGCAAAAAGAACTCTCACTATAGACAGCGTTTATGGAGAGAAGAACAGACCTCAAAACCTGAGGTTCCTAAAGGCAAAGCCACTCCAGAAGAAACCACAAAGAGAGACATGAGCTGGTCCCCATTTCACAAGGCTTTCTTTAAAGATTGCATAAAGGATCTTAAAAGAGAGAAGAAGAAAAATGGGGAAATGAAATGAGATCATTGAAAGAAGGAATGGAAAAAATGGAAAAAGAATGCAATGAACAAAAACCTTTAATTGTCCAATTACAAAAGGAGCTAAAATAGGTAACTGAAGAAAATAATACATTAACAATTAGAATTGAACAAATGGAAGTCAATGAATCAATAAGACTTCAAGAATAAGTCAAACAAAAACAAAAAAATGGAAAAAATAGAAGAAAATATGAAATATCTCCTAGGAAAAACAATTGACCCGGAAAATAGATCTAGGAGAGACAATCTAAGGATTATTGGCCTTCCTGAAAGCCATCTTGAAAAAAAAAAGAACCTAGATATTATCCTACAGGAAATCATAAAAGATTTCCTGATATTTTAGAATCAGAAGGTAAAATAGCCATCAAAATAATCCACCAATCACCTCCTGAAAGAGACCCCACATTAAATCCCTAAGGAATATCATGGATAAATTTCAGAACTATCATACTAAGGAAAAGATATTGCAAACAGCCAGAAAGAAACAATTTAAATACCACGGAGCCACAATTAGGCTTACCCAGGACCCAGCAGCTTCCACCTTAAAGAATCGAAGGGCCTGGAATCTGATATTCTGAAAAGCAAAGGAACTGGGATTACAGCCACAAATAAGCTATTCAGCTAAAATGAGCATTATCTTTCAGGGAAGAATATGGACATTCAATGATATAGGTGAATTTTACCTATTTCAAATGAAAAGACCAGAACTAAATAAAAAATTTGGTCTCCAAACATAGAATTCAAGAGATGCATTAAAAAGGTAAAAAAGGAAAGAACTCTTGAGTACTATATTTCTGTTATGGGTATACTCAGAGAATGTGGGTATAATTTGATTTTATTATGATAATATGAAAAAGAAACTAGAGGTGGAAAGGGGATCATACAAGAAAAAGAGGGAAAATGAGACAAAATAAGGGAAATTACATCTCATGAAGAGGCAAAGAAAGCCTATTAGAATTGAGGGAAAGATGGGAGGAGGATGAGCATTGTATGAATCTTACTCTTATTAGGTTGGATCTAACAGAGAATATCAGACACATTTGGTATCACAAAGAAACTTGTGGGAAGTAGGAGGGAAAGGGGGAAAAGAAAGGTGAAAGAATAATAGAAGGAAAACAAAAGAATTAGGGGGAAAGTGTAAAAAAGGGGGAGGGCCTCTAAAGGGGAGGATTGTTTGAGGAAGGTGGTCATCAAAAGCAACATACTAGGGAGGAAGGAAGAGGGATGGGAAAGAGAAAAAGAATAATCTTGGGTAAATAAGATGGCAGGAAATATAGAATTAGTTATTTTAACTGTGAATATGAATGGGATGAACTCCCCCATAAGCAGAGAGCAGACTGGATTAAAAGCCAGAATCCTACAATGTGTTGTTTACAATAAACATTTAAAGCATTTAAAGCAGAGTGAAGATAAAGGACTGGAGCAGAATATATTATGCTTTAGGTGAAGAAAAAAAAAGCAGAGGTAGCAACCCTGATCTCAGATCAAGTAAAAGTGAAGATAGATCTAATTAAAAGGGATAAGGAAGGAAACTATATTTTACTATAAAGGGTACCATAGATAGTGAAGCAATATCAATACTAAACATGTATGCACCAGGTGCATGGAAATTCCTAGAAGAGAAGTTAAAGAGAGGTGCCAGAAGAAATAGACAGCAAAACTATATTAGTGGGGGCCAGGAGAAAATAAATTGTAGAATTGCCCCAGGGCAAAGATCTTCAGCCACCATTTTTTTCCAAGCCTTAAAGAGACATCCACGCTGTCTAAAAAAATGAAGAAGCAAAAGAGAGCTCTCACCATAGACAGCTTTTATCAAGAGAAAGAAGGGATGACCCCAGATCCTGAGGTTCCTTTAGACAAAACTCCAAAGGAAGTTATTAAGGACCATCACTGGTCCCCTTTTCAAAAGGCCTTTCTGGAAGATTGCATAAAGAACCTCATAAGAGAGCTGGAGGATCAATGGAAAAATAAATTGAAATCAGTGCAAGAAGGATATGATGCCCTGAAAAAGAGATATGAAAAAGACACCAATTTATTGAAAAATAAAATTAGTGAAGTGGAAAAAGAGTGCAATGAACAAAAAATTCAATTGGCCAATTACAAAAGGAGCTTAAAAAGATAACTGAAGAAAACAACACTTTAAAAATAAGAATTGAACAAATGCAAGTGAATGACTCAATAAGACTTCAAGAATCAGTCAAACAAAATCAAAAAAATGAAAAATTAGAAGAAAATATGAAATATCTCCTAGGAAAAACAACTGACTTGGAAAATAGATCTAGGAGAGACAATCTAAGGATTATTGGACTTCCTGAAAGCCATGATGAAAAAAAAGAATCTAAACACTATCTTCCAGGAAATCTTGAAAGAAAACTGCCTTGAGATTGTAGAATCAGAAGGCAAAATCACCATTGAAAGAATTCACCGATCACCTCCTGAGACCCCAAAATTAAAACCCCAAGGAATATCGTGGCTAAATTTCAGGACTATAGCACCAAGGAAAAGATTCTGCTAGCAGCTAGAAAGAAACAATTCAAATACCGAGGATCAATAATTAGAATCACACACGATTTGTCAGCCTCCACATTGAAGGATCGAAGGGCCTGGAACCAGATATTCCAAAAGGCAAAAGAACTTGTATTACAGCCAAGAATAACCTATCCAGCTAGAATGAGCATTATCCTCCAGGGAAGAAGATGGTCATTCAATGATATAGGTGAATTTCACCTATTTCTAATGAAAAGACCAGATCTGAACAAAAAAATTTGACCTCCAAACACAGAACTCAAGAAAACCATAAAAAGGTAAAAAGAAAAGGACTCTTGAGAACTTTATTTCTACTGTGGGGATACTTAAAGTTTGGGGGTATAATTAACTAGATATTACTTTGATAATATGAAAAAGAAAACTAGAGGGGGAAAGGTTGTCATACTGGGGAAAAGAGGGAAAAAGTGGTAAAATAAGATCTAAAAAAAGGAGGTTAAAAACAAGGTAAAATCTCTTGAAGAGGCAAAGAAAACCTAATATAATTGAGAGAAAGAGGGGAGGGAGATGAGCATTGTGTAAATCTTACTCTCATCAGGTTGGGTTCTAAAAGTGTATATCAGACACTTGATTTCACATAGAAACTTGTCTGTTGCTAGAGGGAAGTGGGAGGGAAAGGAGGAAAAAGAAAGGGATAAACTATTAGAAGTGAAATTAGAAGAATCAGGGGAAAGGAGTTAAAAAAAGGGGGAGAGGATCTAAAGGGTGGTGGATTGTTTGGGAGAGGGGGTCATCAAAAGCAAAGTACTGAGGAGGGGGGAAGGGAGAAAGGGGAAAGGAAAGGGGAAAACATAATGGGTAAATAAGATGGCAGGAAATAAAGAATTAGTTATTCTAACTGTGAATGTGAATGGGATGGATTCTCCCATAAAGCAGAAGCAGATATCAGATTGGATTAAAAACCAGAATCCCACAATATGTTGTCTACAAGAAATACATCTAAAACATAGTGACACATATAGGATGAAGGTAAAAGGCTGGAGCAGAACCTATTATGCTTCAGGTGAACAAAAAAAGCAGGGGTAGCAATCCTTATCTCAGATCAAGTAAAAGCCAAGATAGATCTAATCAAAAGAGATAAGGAAGGAAACTATATTTTATTAAAGGGTACCATAGATAATGTAGCAATATCTATACTAAATATATATGCACCAAGTGCAATAGCACACAAATTCCTAGGGGAGAAATTAAGAGAGATGCAAGAAGAAATAGACAGCCAAATGATACTAGTGGGGGATCTCAACCTTGCTCTCTCAGAATTAGATAAATCAAACTACAAAATAAACAAGAAAGAAACTAGGGAGATAAACCAATTGTTAGAAAAGTTAGGTATGGCAGATCAGATCTATGGAGAAAATTGAATGGAGACAGTAGGGAGTTTACTTTTTTCTCAGCAGTCCATGGAACCTATACAAAAATTGACCATGTGTTAGGGCATAAAAAACTCAAAATCAAATGCAGAAAGGCAGAAATAGTAAATGCATCTTTTTCAGATCATGATGCAATAAAAATCACATGCAATATAAAGCCAGGAGAAAATAAACCAAAAGGTAATTGGAAATTAAATAATCTAATCCTGAAGAATGAATGGGTGAATGAGCAAATCATAGACACAATCAACAATTTCATCCAGGAGAATGACAATAAGGAGACAACATACCAAAATTTGTGGGATACGGCCAAAGTGATTATAAGGGGCAATTTTATATCTCTAGGTGCTTACTTGCATAAAATAGAGAAAGAAAAGATCAATGAATTGGGCTTATTATTAAAAAAAACTAGAAAAAGAACAAATTAAAAACCCTCAATTAAATACCAAATTGGAAATTCTAAAAATAAAAGGAGAAATTAATAAAATTGAAAATAAGAAAACTATTGAATTAATAAATAAAACTAAGAGTTGGTTCTATGAAAAAACCAATAAAATAGATAAGCCTTTAGTTGATTTGATAAGGAAAAGGAAAGAGGAAAATCAAATTGTTAGTCTCAAGAATGATAAGGGAGAACTTTCCTCCAATGAAGAGGAAATTAGAGCAATAATTAGGAGTTACTTTGCCCAACTTTATGCCAGTAAGTTTGATAATCTAAATGAAATGGAGGAATATCTACAAAAATATAGATTGCCCAGGTTAACAGAAGAAGAATAAATTATTTAAATAGCCCCATATTAGAAAAAGAAATAGAACAATCTATTAACCAACTCCCTAAGAAAAAATCTCCAAGGCCAAATGGATTTACATGTGAATTCTACCAAACATTCAAAGAACAATTAATTTCAATACTATACAAACTGTTAGAGAAAATAGGGACAGAAGGTATACTGCCAAATTCCTTCTATGAGACCAATATGGTGCTGATAGCTAAACCAGGTAGGGTGAAAACAGAGAAAGAAAACTATAGATTAATTTCCCTAATGAATATTGATGCAAAAATTTTAAATAAGATATTAGCAATGAGATTACAGAAAGTCATCCCCAGGATAGTACACTATGACCAAGTAGGATTTATAACCAGGGATGCAGGGCCGGTTCAATATTAGGAAAACTATCAGCATAATTAATTATATTAATAACCAAACTAACAAAAATCATATAATTATCTCAATAGATGCAGAAAAAGCATTTGATAGAATCCAACACTCTTACCTATTAAAAACACTAGAGAGTATAGGAATAAATGGGCTTTTCCTTAAAATGATCAGTAGCATCTATTTAAAACCATCAGCAAGCATCATATGTAATGGAGACAAACTAAAACCATTCCCAATAAGATCAGGAGTGAAACAAGGCTGCCCACTGTCACCATTACTATTTAATATTGTCTTAGAAATGTTAGCTTTAACAATAAGAGAAGAAAAAGAGATAAAAGGAATAAGAGTAGGTAATGAAGAAACCAAATTATCACTCTTTGCAGATGACATGATGGCATACTTAGAGAACCCTAGAGACTCAACTAAAAAACTACTAGAAACAATTCACAACTTTAACACAGTTGCAGGATTCAAAATTAATCCACATAAATCATCAGCATTTTTATATATTACCAACAAAGTTCAGCAGCAAGAGATACAAAAAGAAATTCCATTCCAAATAACAGATGATGGGATAAAATATTTGGGAATCTATCTGGCCAAGGAAAAGTCAGAAACTATACGAACTAAACTACAAAACACTTTCCACACAAATAAAATCAGACCTAATCAATTGGAAAAACATTAAGTGCTCATGGGTAGGCAGAGCGAACATAATAAAAATGACAATACTACCCAAACTAATCTACTTATTTAGTGCCATACCAATCAAACTCCCAAGAAATTATTTTACAGATCTAGAAAAAATAGTAGCAAAGTTCATTTGGAAGAACAAAAGGTCAAGGATTTCAAGGGGATTAATGAAAAAAAGGCACATGAAGGTGGCCTTGCTGTACCAGATCTAAAACTATATTATAAAGCAGTGGTCATCAAAACCATTTGGTATTGGCTAAGAAATAGAGCAGTCGATCAGTGGCACAGGATAGGTTATCAGGACAATCTAGGCAATAACCTTAACAATTTAGTGTTTGATTAACCCAAAGACCCCAGCTTTTGGGATAAGTACTCACTATTTGGCAAAAACTGCTGAGAAAATTGGAAACTAGTGTGGAAGAAATTAGGGCTTGACCCATACCTAACACCACATACCAAGATAAGATCTAAATGGGTTCATGATCTAGATATAAAGAGTGATTTTGTAAGCAAGTTAGAGGAACGTAATATAGTTACCTTTCAGACCTGTGGAGATGGAATAAATTTATGTCCAAAGAAGATCTGGAACTCTTAATTGAACACCAGATGGATAATTTTTATTATATTAAGTTAAAAGGTTTCTGTACAAATAAAAGTAATGCAGACGAGATTAGGAGGGAAGCATCAAATTGGGAAATCATCTTTACATGTAATGGTTCTGATAAAGGCCTCATTTCTAAAATATATAGAGAATTGTCTCATATATATAAGAATTCAAGCCATTCTTCAATAGATAAATGATCAAGGGATATGAATAGACAATTTTCAGATGATGAAATTAAAACCATCTCTAGTCATATGAAAAGTTGCTCCAAATCACTATTGATCAGAGAAATGCAAATTAAGACAACTCTGAGGTACCACTGTCAGATTGGCTAAAATGACAGGAAAAGATAATGATGAATGTTGGAAGGGAGTGTGGGAAAACTGGGACACTAATACATTATTGTTGGAACTGTGAACGGATCCAACCATTCTGGTGAGCAATTTGGATCTACGCTCAAAAAGTTATCAAACTGTGCATACCCTTTGACCCAGCAGTGTTTCTACTGGGCCTATATCCCAAAGACATCTTAGAGGAAGGAGGGGGACCCACATGTGCAAGAATGTTTGTGGCAGCCCTTTTTGTAGTGGCTAGAAACTGGAAACTGAATGGATGCCCATCAATTGCAGAGTGGCTGAATAAATTATGGTATATGAATGTTATGGAATATTATTGCTCTGTAAGAAACGACCAGCAGGACGATTTCAGAGAGGCCTGGAGAGACTTGCATGAACTGATGCTGAGTGAAACGAGCAGAACCAGGAGATCATTATACACAGCAACAACAATATTACATGATGATCAATTCTGATGGACATGGCTCTCTGCAACAAAGAATTGTCTCAAACAAGTTCCAATTGTTCACTGAAAAAAACCATATACACCTAGAGAGAGGGATATAAAAGGTGGACCACAACATAACAGTTTCATGATCTCTATTGATGTTTGCTGGCATTGTGTTGCCTTTCTCTGATTTTCTTTTTTTTCTTGTAGATAGGATTTTTCTTGCACAACTTGTCAAGTATTTCAGTATTATTGACATGTAGTGGACTTCCTGCCATCTAGGGGAGGGGAGGGACTGGGGGTAAAAGTTGTAATGGAGAGCTTTGTAAAGATCAATGCTGGGGAACTACCCATACGTATGTTATACAAATAAAAAGCTTTAATTAAAAAAAAGAAATGCTAGCTCTGGCAATAAGACAAGAAAAAGCAATAAAAGGAATTAGAGTAGACAATGAGGAAACCAAATTATCATTCTTTGAAGATGATATAATGATATACTTAGAAAACCCTAGAGACTCAACTAAAAACTGTTAGAAACAATTCACAACTTTAAGAAAGTTGCAAGATACAAAATAAATCCACACATATCATCAACATTTTTATACATCACTAACAATCCAACAGCAAGAGCTACAAAGAGAAATTCCATTTAAAATAACTGTCAATAGTATAAAATATTTGGGAATCTATCTGCCAAGGGAAAGTCAGGAACTATATGAAAAGAATTGCAAAACACTTTCCATACAAATAAAGTCAAATCTAAACGATTGGAAAAATATCAAGTGCTTTTGGATAGGTTGAGCAAATATAATAAAGATAACAGTACTACCTAAACTAATCTTCTTATTTAGTGCTATATCAATCAAACTCCTAAGAAACTATATTTCTGACCTACAAATTATTATATTATAAAGCAGCAATCATCAAAACCATTTGGTATTGGCTAAGAAACAGAGTAGTTGATCAGTGGAATAAGTTAAGTTCACAGGACAAAATAGTCAATGACTATAGTAATCTTGTGTTTGACAAACTGAAAGACCCCAGGCTTTTGGGATAAAAACTCACTATTTAATAAAACATGCTGGGAAAATTGGAAACTAGTGGGACAGAAACTAGGCAGATGCACACCCAACACTGTATACAAAGATAAGCTCAAAATGGGTTCATGATCTACACATAAAGAATGATATTATAAAAAAATTATAAGAACATAGTATCGTTTACCTCTCAAATCTGTGAAGGAGGAAGGAATTTGTTACTGGAGATCATTATTGATCACAAAATAGATAATTTTGATTATATTAAGTTTTTGTACAAACAAAACTAATGCAGAGAAGATTAGAAGAGAAGCAATAAACTGGAAAAATTTTTACATTCAAAGAGTTTGATAAAGGCCTCATTTAAAAATATATGCAGAATTAACTCAAATTTATAAGAATTCAAGGCATTCTCCAATTGATAAATGATTAAAGGGTATGAACAGACAATTTTCAGATGAAGAAATTGAAACTATTTCTAGTCATATGAAAAGATGCTCCAAATCACTATTGATTAGAGAAATGAAAAGACAGTTCTGAGATAACCCTACACATCTGTCAGATTGGCTAAAATTACAGGAAAAGATAATGACGAATGTTGGAGGGATGTGGGATACTGGGAACTGATACATTGTTAGTGGAACTGTGAACATATCCAACCATTCGGAAAAGCAATTTGGAACTATGGTCAAAAAAGTTATCAAACTGTGCATATTCTTTAACCCAGCAGTGTTTTTACTGGGCTTATATCCCAAAGAGATCTTAAAGGAGGGAATGGGCCCCATGTGTGCAAAAATGTTTGTGGCAGCCCTTTTTGTAGTGGTTAGAAACTGGAAACTGAATGGATGCCCATCAATTGGAGAGTGGCTGAATAAATAATGGTATATGAATGTTATGGAATATTATTGTTATGTGAGAAAGGACCAGCAGGACGATTTCAGAGAGGCCTGGAGAGACTTGCATGAATTGATGTTGAGTGAAATGAGCAGAACCAAGAGATCATTATACATGGCAACAACAAGACTATATGATGATCAATTCTGATGGACATGGCTCTTTTCAATAACTCTATTCAAGATGATTCAAACCAGTTCCAATTTTTCAGTGATGAAGAAAGCCATATACACCCAGAGAAAGCCTATGGGAACTGGATGTGGACCACAACATAGGATTTTCATGCTTTCTGTTGATGTTTGCTTGCATTTTATTTTTTCTCATTTTTTTCTTTCTAGACCCGATTTTTCTTGTACAACAAGATAACTATATATATATGTATGCATATATTGGATTTGTCATATATTTTAACATAGTTAACATGTATTGGAGTACCTGCCACCTAAGGGAGAGAGTGGGTAGAAGGAGGGAAAAATTTGGAACAGAAAGTTTTGCAAGGGTCAGTGCTGAAAAATTACCCATGCATATTTTTGTAAATAAAAAGCTTTAATAAAAAATCAAATGAGGAAAAAAAAGAAAACATATGGGACTTCTCTGGGGTGTTTAATTCCTTTCTTGGAGGTCCTCAGACCTGAACCTAAAAGCAGACACCATGCCAGAACTTCTGGTGCCTTTCATGTTTAGCTTGGGATTTGGAACTCTTCTTGGAAAGAGAAGGAAACCCAAAAAGAAGACATCTCAGGGTAGTTAAATGGGAAGTCCTTGCCTCCCCCTTTCTCTTTTCTTCTTTCTGAAATTGGTAATAAAGTACCAAAATATAAGAGGAAGAAAAGTGGGAGAATGCTCCCAGAACTAATTGAATATGTCAGACTTAAATCTGTTTGTAACAGGTGAAAATAGGCGATTTCTCTGTGTGTCTATGTACTCTGTTCTGTGTTAAAAATTAGCAAGCTTATTAGAAATAAGAATTCTGCCTTTATGTTGCTGGCTTGGAAAAATATCAGGCTGAAGTGCTGGAATTCATACAGAGTAGTGATTCTTTCAGAATGGCTCAAGAAAAGATCTTTAGAAGTTTCAAACCATCCTGGTGCTCCAGTTTTAGGGCTCAGAATCTTAAATTTCTCTGCATCAGACTTGGTGTGTGCTGAAGGAAGAGTCTTCTTAGTTCCCTTTAAATGGAAGATTGCCTTAGGTTTGGGAAATGTAGGAGAATAGATTGGAATATCAGATAATTTTGGGAAAGGGAGCCTGCATTTTTAGAAATATGAACCAGCAGGTTTAGTATCTGTCCTGTTTTATGAAAGGAGAGGTAATCTCTCCAATCAAGACAGTTTTGAGGTTGTGATTCATTTGAAATGGAAAATCTGACTGCAGAGGGTATGAAACTGAAGTTACTTTGGATAGATGATTGTATTGTTTTTTGATCTTGGTGAGGTAATTTGGAAACAAATTTTGGGCTTCTCGAGATTAGGATAATGCAAGGAAAAATAATCTTTTCCTTTCTCTCCCTCTGCTTCTGGCTGACTGCAGCAGCTTCTCAGGAGACGGATAGAGAAGGGGGAAGTATATTTAATAAAATAAAGATAATAAAAGCAAGTGGAAGAGGATAGGAGAAGCATAAGATCAGAGAAAGAAAGGAGACATACACAGAAAGGTAAGTGAGAAATTTTAAAGCATGAAGAAAGGAGAAAAACAGACTGAATGGGATTAGAGAGTTTGGGAACTGTTAGGAAAATGGAAAAGCAGTATGACAACACTTTAAAAACTCCTGCAAGTGAGGAGCCTGAAACTTTATTATTATAACTTGGGCTTGTGGAATCATGCCAGGAAGAATCTCAAGGTAAAAATCCATATGAGGCAAAAATAGGCATTTAACTCTTTCCTGGCTTACAAAAGAGAAGAGGTATTGTGAACTGGGAAAACAACTAAATGGTAATTTTGCTTGAATGGATCATCTAGGTAGATTTTAGGATATCTCATAAATTAAAGTACTGGTTAATTTTAAATTGATATGTGTATTAAAATTGAAAACTTAATTCGTTGTGTTAGATTTGGTTCTACCTGAATTGATAAGTAATGGGTTCTTTGTGAGATTGTAGAATCCAGATTTGGCTTGTTATCTAGTACCCCGAAAGCTATTAGAATACAAACTGAAAAACTTACAGGGGGTGAAAACTGTTTAAAAATCTGTTGTTATTATCAGCTTTGCTGACTCAGTAAATGTAATTCAGGAGATTGGATATTTCTATCTTTGCTTGTGAGTTAAGAGAACAATGAGTAATTACTGTGCATGTGGAACAAGAGGGATAGGCACAGTAGTCTTACCAAAACAAGGTGCTAAAATATAGAAATGGGAAGACCCTAAAAGCTGTTTTCAACCTTATATTTTAGAAAAAATTCATATAAATTTATGGAGAAGAAACATTCTTGAATAGTTGAAATTATTCATATTTAGCCCTTCCAGTTATGTATTACATCCTTTTTAAGGGCCACTATGAACAATCTTCATCATTTTTGGGTTTCAATTAGAAGGCATTGTAGGTTCTCCCTGCCACACAGCAGATACTATCCAGTGGCTGTCAGACAATCCAGTGTGGGTAGAACAGTGACCTCTATGAAAGCAGAAGCTAAATGCTCTATATCAATTTGTCTTTGAGCAGCTCAAATTAGGACATATTGAATTTTCTATTAGCCCTTGGAATTCTCAAGTATTTGTAATAAAGAAAAATCAGGGAAATGGCAAAGGTTACATGACCTTTATGCAATAAATGATACCATGGTCACTATGAATTTCCTTCATCCTGGCTTTCCTCTCCTACCCTGGTGCCTACTAAATGGTCCCTTATAGTTGTTCATTTAAAAGACTATTTCTTGGGGCAGCTAGGTGGCACAGTGGATAGAATACCAGCTCTGAAATCAGGGAGACCTGAGTTCAAATCTGGTCTCAGACACTTAACATTCCCTAGCTGTGTGACCCTGGGCAAGTCACTTAACCTCAATTGCCTCAGCAAAAAGCAAAAAAAAAAAGACTATTTCTTTACTACTCCTCTTCAAAAGAAGAATAAGCCTAGTTTTGCCTTCACTATCCCTAGTATAAATATAAGGGCACCTGCTCAGATTTCAGTGGAAAGTGTTATGTCAACATATGAAAAGTCGTCCTACAATGTGTCAAAATTTCATTAATTCTGCTATTTTAACAGTGAGATTAAAATATCCAAATTCCAAAATAATTCACTATATGGATGATATTTTATGTAGTAGCGAAGATGTAAGCAATGTCAATTTCTTAACATATGATTTAGAGCAAGCCCTACATTGAGGGAGTTTTTAATTACTCCTGAAAAAATTCAGAGGCAGCCCCTTTTTCATATCTTGGTTATCTGGTGGACTTTCAAATAATCTGACCACAGAAACTTGTGATAAGAAAAGAATTATCACACACTCTTAATGGTTTTCAAAGATTGCTAGGTGACATTTATTGGTTTTGACTTATGCTACAGATGCCCACACATCAACTTTCTCATTTATTCTCCATTTTACAAGAAGACCCTCCATTAAGTTCTCTTAGAACTCCATCTTCAGAGTCAAAATGGGAACTACATCTTGTAGAGAAAAAAAATTATCTGAGGCCCAATAAACACTAATACTTCCTAACAAAAATGTACAAGGGACAACACAACAAAGAGCTATCCTATTGATTCTGCACTTACTGAATTTTCCAATGGCTCTAGTTAAGGGAAAGCAGAATATTGTATAGATAAGTATAATAAGGTCATACAAACTCATTGCAGTTCAACACAAAAGGCTGAAATGTCAGCAATAATTCTCCTCTTTAAAGATGTTACAAAACCCCTCAACATTCTTTCAGGACAATAAGAATATGGTGTATATCTGCTTTCATTATTTAAAGGAATTCTGAGAATAATAATCTATGCCTTTGTCCTTTTGAACATGGTTAATAACTGAACATGTTTTTGCTATAGACAACATACAATTTGGAATTTTTCATATTTCTAAAACTTGATTCATTGATTATTGACTTTGAGTATCTCAAAGCAAAATTATTTGTGTTTTTTATTATTATTATGCTTGTTATTATTTTATTATGTTTTTTGTTATTTTATTATTATTATACCATCTACTCAAATATCAAGTTAAGCTGTGAACTTTCTAGAATGAATCTCATTATTATCAATATAAGGTTATAATCAATACTTATTTAGAATATGTAATCCTTGAGAGCTTACCTCACTTCAACTTTTGATTAATGAAACTTGCTATTTAAGATGAAATTTCTTGAGACTGTAACTGATATTATTTGGAATTTCCAATTCAGATATGATTGTCTGATGGATCATCAATGCAGTAACCCACCATCTGAGAGAAATATGCCACAAGTTACTCAGAGGATTAGGATTCTGAACTGTTACAGGTAGAGATTTGTATTTGGACAAGAGTTGGGAGGACAATCTTGACTTCTGCTTAAGCTAGGATCCTTCTGACTCAATTTCCCCATTGTATTCCTTTAAATAGGAACTCACTTGATTATTCCCAAGTCTGACTAGAGGGTGAAATTGTTCCTGTATGATCAGTTGTATGTGCTCTCAGGCTGAGGACTGAAGAACTAGTTTTTATGTTATTGTAATCACACCTTTGCTTTTTTCCCTTATGACAAATTTCTATATTCAGAGTAAGTGATCAATAGAAGGTATGAATACAGTTCAAGTATGTCAGATATTGTAGTTTTCAATCTGAAAATATGTGGTCATTATATTGTAAAAATAAATAGGTATGTGAATATTTGACTCAGCCATCTATTTATTGCTAGATGAAATTGTCTTTATGAAATAAGGTCCTTAAATTCTTCAAAATAATGCAAAAACAAGTTATAAAACTCTTTTGTTCATGTAAAATCAGGCACTATTGTCTTATTACAAACAGGTAAAGGTGTCAAACATATTATTAATTATCTCTTCTTGGCATTTGCCCTTATAGGTATTCCTAAACAGAAATTGACAATGTTCCCTGACTGTACTAGTAAAGATTTTAGTGATTTTTTTCCTTCTTATCATATACAATTGATTACCTGAATTCATATCATCCCACTGGTCAAGCTCTTGCAGAACGTTGTAATAAGGAAAGAAAAATCACACTTGACAAATAAAAAGGGGTAAAAGACACTACTATCCCACAAAGAAAAGTATCAAAAATATTATATACTTTAAACTTTTTTGACAATGGATAAAGATGAGTACTTCAGCAGAAAACACTTTTTAGAAGAAAAAAGACTGGCATTCCAGGTAATGTGGAAAGATCCATTAATAGGAAAAAGGGAAAGTCTCGATCCATTATTAGAGTGGGGAAGAGGGTTTGCTTGTGTCTTTCCAGAATCATATACACAACTGATGTGGATACCTGAGAAAAATGTCAGAGCGTGCACCATGACTGAACTTCAGTTCCAACATCAGAAGACAAAACATCAAGGAAAATGAAGAACACTAAATTATGCAACATGGAAAGTAGAGATATGGATAGATAAAGGGTCTGTTGCAGTGAGAAGTCATCTTGCCATGGCTCAAGGACATTCCAACAAACCCGAACTCATGTTCCTTGCAAGGATGGCTATTTTATCTCATCCAGATGTACAGGGGCAATGGAGAAATTTATTGAATTTATTTTCTTTTTTCCTCCTTGGTCATGACCTGTGACATATATGAGTAACACAAATGCTATAGAGCACTCCAAAAGCTTTCCTTGTGGCTAATTACTCTGATTGTGAAAATGTAAAAAAAATGCCTCAACCTTATTTTAGGAGACACTGAGTAACAATGGAATGTTATGTGTGAAAATTTGTGTACTCAATGTATTGATGTAACTGCTAGATATGTCTTAATTGTAGAGCAACCTTCCTTTGCAATATTTCCCAGAAATGTTTCCCATCTCTGGTTTCAATCATTAGTTGAACATTCATTAACAATCATTAGAAGAACATTTGTTGTATATAATTGCTGAAACAGTAAACTGATCAAAAAGATTTCTAGGCCTTTTGATAACCAGGATTATTGTGCTTGCTTCTTTAATAGTTTCCACCACTGCTTCTGCTACAGCATTGTAGTCTGAAATCCAGACACTACATTGGTTAATGAGCTGGCTAGGAACATTGCTCTGGCATTACAGACACAAGAAAATATTGACAAAGATTTTAATAATAAATTAGAATAATTCTTCTTCTTAGGAGATGAGCTAGAAGTATTGAAAAAATGAGTTATAATTATCGATATTCATTTATCTGTGTTATTCTTTTACTATATAATTCCAATGGCCCAGATATATCATGGGAAAAGATACATGCATGACTCTTAGAAGCCTGACATGATTCCAATGTTACTTTAGATATGAACACTTTACAAGTAATCACTTCTAGTACTGAAAATGTGCCCATGGGTGGCATATTCTATAATTGATGCTTTTCACAGATTTAATTATACTCTTTAATGCTATACCATATATGTAGTTTAATTTGGTTTTGTTTTCTTTGTTTTCTTAGGATGATGACTATCCTGTTGAAACCAATAAATTAAAAAGGGCTAGATGTGGGGAGCCAGCTTTGGCCTTGGAAGACTGAAGCAAGACCACTTGGAGGACTTTAGGAGACTTGGCAAGGCCAATTTCCCAGCAGATAATTTATATCTGAACTCCTTCAGATTATTTATTAATAGTTGATATGACCTGAGGGCATTTTTGAGACAGGATGCTTTAAAAAATGAAAATAAATAACAGGATGGGCTTTGACCAATAGAATAAGGAAAAGTCACAGCCTTAGTTATATTTTCTGGGTTTTTCTGGCATTTGTGTAATATATAACAAACAAAAATATGCTTATGGAGAGGTATCAAAAAGAAGCTATAAGAAATAAAGTCAGTTCAAGATGTAAGTTTTAACTTGCCTGGACCCATTCATATATATTTCTCATTGCTTTGTCCACTACTCACACCAAGGGCTGGCATCTATCTTTGTATAAGCTATTTCCAATATCTGGAGCACCTTCCTCTATTTTTGTCTATTAGAATTCCCATATTACTTTAAAATACCACTCAAGTACAACCTTTCCTGATCATCTGGTCCCTGATAATCCATTATCTTGCCTGTTTTCTACCTCCCCATCCTACCACTGCCCACTCTAAACTCTGTCCTTTCTCCATCTTTATTATGCCCTTGATTTGGACTGATTTTCTATTTTTAATCCTAGGCTCTGACATTCCATTAGTATAGGAAACCTCTGGTAAGAAAACCATCTCAGCTTTTTGACATAAGTAACTGCTACACTCATATTGTTAAAAGTGTTCTTTCCTTCTAGTGTCTTCTCTATGTTAATTGTTTATAGCTTTTTTGTATCTATTCAAATGTTTTCTATTTTAGTTTTTATCCTCCCATGGAATAAAGAGATCTGTGTGCTTATGACCAGTTCTCTCTCTTTGGTTTTGTTTTATTATTTTATTTTATTTTTCATAGTTAACTGTTTTTGTGATAATCTGCATGAGTTCTTTGGTATTTTTAGAGTTAATAGTTATTGTAAAATCTCTCTGATTCTTTTTTCTTTTATTTTAAAGCTTGATTGGCTAGAGCAAGAAAAGGTTAGATGACTCCTTAGTTAAAGGTTTTCACTTGATTGGAGGGTATGTCGGAAAACTGCTGGAGTTGTAAACTGATGCAACTATTCTGGAAAGAAATTTAAAAGTATGCCCAAAGGGCTATCAAAATAGGGATACCCTTTGATTTAGCAGCTTCACTACTGCATCTCTGTCCCAAAGAAATCACAAAAAATGGAAAAGTTCACGTTTGTAGCAACCTTTTTTATTGTGGCAAGGAACTGGAAAATGAATGAATGCCCATCAGTTGGGGAATGGCTGAAGAAGTTATGGTATATGAATGTAATGGAATATTATTGTTACATACAAAATGATGAGCAGGCTGATTTCAGAAAAGCCTAGAAAGGTTTATATGAACTGATGCTCAATGAAGGGAGAAGAACCAAGAGAACATTGTATATAGCAACAAGAAGATTATGTGATGATTAACTGTGATGGACATGGCTCTTTTCAACAATGAGGTAATTCAAGGGCTATTCCAATAGACTTGTGATGAAAAGAGCCACCTGCATTCAGAGAGAACTATGCAGACTGAATATGGATCAAAGCATAGTATTTTGTTTTTGTTTGCTTTATTATTTTTCTTTCTCACGTTTTTCCCTTTTGATCTGATTTTTCTTGCATAGCAAGACATGTGGAAATATGTTTAGATTAACTACACATTTAATCTATATTGTAAGGCTTGCTAGTTAGGAAAAGGGGGAAGAGGAAGGTAGGGAAAAATTTGGATAATGATGTTTTGCAAGGATGAATGTTAAAAATTATCTTTGCTAGTACTTTGAAAAATCAAAAGCTATTATTTTAAAAAAATAAGACTTTAAAAAATAGTTTTCATTTGAAAAGGCTCTCTGACTCCAAGGCAGTATCTTTCTTTGAGTTACATGTGTACCTCTAACAGGCCTAGTCTAATAAAAACTGTCTCTTTTTTGTTTATTTCAATGATGTTTCCTATATAGAATAATATTCTTTTTTCTCCTTCATGCAGTTCAGTCATGACATATGAGAAATGTTGCTTGGCCATTTTCATTGTCCTTCTTTCTTGAAGAATAGCATAAATTAGGGGGGTGTTGTCATGACACACAAGTGAGTTATATATAAGTAAGAGAGGGTTATACAAAGTCACCTGCCTTATGATTCCTCCTCCAGAGCCATCAGGGTCCAAGTGGCTGAAAAAGAGAGAGCAGGAGATCTGGAGACAGTCCTGGAAGCAATGGAAGCAGTGGGATGCCTTGAACCTTTGAACCTAAGGATTTTAACGGGTATCAGCTTGATTAAGGCTACCTCCATTCAGTGACTAAGGCTATTTAGGAATTAGGGCAAAGAATGGCCTCTTTCACCTACTTAAAAAATCTAAAATAAATTTGGGAGGGGAAAACACTCAGGATTTCTGGTCAAAACAGGAATGATTGCTATTTATATTCAATCTAAGTCAATCAGGACACAATAATCAATTGGAGATTAACCTGAGAGCTAAAGTTTGGGTACAGAATCTTTTTTTTTTTTAAATTTAGCCTTCTATGGTTTGGGGCTAGGGAGCAATAAGGGGATAATTTCCAAATCAATAAAGGGTGGTGATTGTTTTCCAGACCAAAGTGATTCCCAGATGAATTAGGAAGTGGGAGATTCCCATGGGAACCAGGCAGCTTTCTCAGAGCTAGGAGATTCATGTGGGTGGGGGTTATTTTTAGGAATTTCCCCAGGCCAGGTGGCCCACCCTCCACAAAGATCAGGGAGACACAGTTCTATTACATCACTTCTAACCTTCATTACCTGATGTCATGTGTCAATGCTAGAATCATGGTTAGAAATTGAATTATCTTCTGGCACTATATATCTTAGGCAAGGTCTCATCCAAAGTCATGAAGTGAACAATTATTAGATAATTACCATGTACCAGGCACTGTGCTAATCAATTGGAATATCAATACAACCAGCCAAAAAAGAAAAGTCCTTGATTTCAAGAAACCTACATTTTGAAAGAGGGAAATTCCTGAAAGCACAAAACAGGTCAGCAGATGGTAATGGGAAAATATACCCCAGCTGTGGTATGGTACAGAATATCTGGAGAGTCAGAAGAGAAATCTGCAATGATAGTTGTTTGGCTCCAATAATTGAATACTAGACTTGATATCATTAAGTACCTGAGTTTGAATTCTGCTGTAGACATTTTAAGTCATTTGATAAGTTTCAGTGTGCTTAGCTGTAAAATGGGGATAGATAATGTTAACAACTTCATCAAAGTGTAGTTAGGAGTTATTTTACAAGCTGTTTATAAAACTTAAAAATTGTATTAATGCTTATTATTATAATCATAGTATCATTATCATTAATGTTATTATTATATTATCATAAAAGCATTTGAGGTTGCTTCAGTTAAGGGACTATCCAGCAAAGGCAGGAAAACTCCACACATTTCAGTGCACTACATTTTTTTGCCCCTGAAATAAGGATATTAAATACTTTGAAACACAATTTTAATGGCTTATGTGGCTAGGGGCTGAGTTAATAAAACACAAAACATGGTGTCATAGGATTTATATATGTGTATCTACAAATGAGCCAAAATTTTCGGTAGACTGCCTGACCAGGCACAATTTTAAGTTGTTAGTAGTTTGACTGAAGAAAAAAGAATGAAAAAAAATCTTCACAAAAGAAACAAAGGGGGAAATAGAGTGGAAAGAAGACTGAATTTTAGATTGTTTCTCTTTCATCACTTATCTGCTTTCTAAATATTTCTGGATTTCAGTATCTTCAATTATGAAGAAGTGATTAGCTCAGCTTTTACATATAGAATCTTGGAGCTAAATGGGACAGAGGCTATTAAACTTGACTCTCATTTTACAGATAAGGAAAATGACACTTAGCTTGGGGAAATAGTTAGCAAGAGTTTATTGAGGATGAAGTTGCCAATGCATGAGAATGTCTGCTGACTACAAGTCCAGGATTCTCATTCCAACTACAGACTGTTCTCATGTTTTATCATCAAGAAATATTTGATGGAGAAGAGTTTAATTAATTTGCTATTCACAATTGTAGAACTATTCCCACTCACTCAGATGTAAGTTTCTTGGAAACAGGGTTGATGAAATTAACAAAAGAAAACATTTCAAATGAAATTATATGTGAATCCAAAACTCTCAGACATTTATAATTTATTTTTAAAATAAAATTATAATATTCTTAAAAAGTACATGAAAAACAAGTTTTAACATTTATTTTAATATTTCTTTCTAAATTTTGAGTTTCAAATTCTTTGCTTCTATTGTTCACTCCCCTCCTCTCTCTCAAGATGGTAATATGTGTATAAATATGTAAAACATTTCCATAATTGCCAGTTGCATATGACAACACAAACTATAAAAAGAAGGAACAACATGAAAAAAATTTTAAAAAGTGAAAGATTTATACTTCAATTTGCGTTCAGGTTTTTTTTTATTTCATTCTCAGTAAGCAGACATCAATTTTTCAAAATCATGCATCCTTTGGAATTTTCTTACAACATTCTTTGCTGAGAATAGTTGTTCACAATTCATCGTCATACAATATTCTTGTTACTGTTTACAATATACTCTTGGTTATGTTTATTTTGCTTTGCATCTTTTCATGTAAGCCTTTTCAGATTTGGAAATATTGCTCATCTTTTCTTATAACATGACATTTTATTATAGTCATATACAACCCATTGTTCAGTCATTCCCTAATTGATGGCATCCCCTCAATTTCCAGTTCTTTGCCATGTGAAAAACAACTGCTATAAATAGTTTTATATAAATAGATGCTTTCCCCTTTTTTGATGCCTTTGGAATACAGATCTAGTAGTAGTATTGCTACATATTCACAGTTTTATAGCCCTATGGACATACTTCCAAATTGCTCTGCAGAATGTTGGATTAAATCACAAATCTACCAAGAGTAAATTACTGTCTAAATTTTCCCCACATCTCCAACATTTATCAATTTTTTTCTATAATATTAGTCAATATGAGAAATATGAAGTTTTTCCTTTTTGCTGTTTTAATTTCCATTTCTCTAATCAATAGGGATTCAGAGCATTATTATATGATTATATGTAGCCTTGATTTTTTTCTTTGAAAACTTCCTGTTTATATTTTTGACCATTTTTTAAAAATTCTTCTCTTCTTCTATTTGATATTCTTCTCTCTTCTATTTGAGAAATGAGACTTTTAAGGCACTTAGATGGCACAGTGGTTGGAACAGCAGTCTTGAAGTCAGGAGGACCTGAATTCAAATCTAGCCTTAGACATTTAGCAATTCTTAGCTGTGTGACCCTGGGCAAATCACCTAACCCCTTTGCCTCTCCCCAAAAAATTAAACAGAAAACAAACAAAAGAAATGAGGATTTTATCTGAGAAACTTGCTGTAAATAATTTTCATAACATTCTGCCTTCCTTGTAATCTTGGCTGTATTGCTTTTGTGCAAAAACTTTCTAATATAATATGATCAAAATTATTCACTTCACATCTTATGATGATCTCTATTTCTTGTTCAGTCATTAATTATTCTTCTTATGAATGTGAAAGATAAACTGTTTTTTTTGCTTTCTTAATTTGTTTTAGGTATCATTCTTTATGTCTAAATTATTTACTCATTTTATTTCTTCTTAGTATAGAGTGTAATATTCTGATCTATAAATAGTTTCTTTCACACTAGATAAGTTTTCATAGCATTTTTTGGCCAAATACTGAGTTATTGTCCCAAAAGCTTAGATCTTTGGGTATGATCAGTTTCCTAAGATTACTTTTGTTTATGTGTGCCTAATCTTTTGCAATGATCCACCATTTTACTTCTTAGCTAGTATGAGAATGTTTTGATGATTATCACTTGATAATACAGTTTAAGATCTGATATGGCTAGGCCACACCTTCCTTTGAATATATATTTTTTAATTTATTTTCTTTATATTTTTGACTTTTTTCTTATAGATCTATATTATTATTATTTTCCTAGTCCTACCAAGTGATTTTTTGGTAGTTTTATTCATATTTCATTAAATAATTAGTTTAGGAAGATTTTTCATTTTTTATTATATTGTCTTGGTATAAACAGAGACTTCCCTTCAGGAAGAAGTGTTCTGAGACTGGAGCTGTCTGAGCCAAAACTTTCAACTTGGTCCTTCTCATACCGATTTATTTGTGTCCAGAGGTGGGAAAAGAGCCCACATGACTTGGACACTTTTCTGGTTGCATAATATGTGGAATTGTTTATAATTTCATTGTAGACAGCAATACTTCCTTTTTAAAATCTCCATGTTCCTTCCCTATTGGGTAAGCCACTAGCCATAAATATTTACAAAGACATCCCTGTGTCTTCAGAAATTTCCTTCTGTCAAATTCAAGTGTGTAGGAGGTGAAGTGAATTAAGTCAAGGACAGCAAATCCAGTCAGTTCTGACCTCACTTGTCTTAGTTCCTCCTAGCCTCTCCTTAGCTGGCCCTCCCTCAGAGTTCCTATAATTCCCAGGTTTCAATCAACAGTTACCATGAGGATTTTCCATCTGCTTTTCATGGTGCTCTTTGTGATCATCTACTTTACTGCCACAGGTAAGGAGTTGAATGAGCTATAAAGAGATAGATAGCATTCTGAATATGGAGGATGAGTTCAATAAGGATCCTCATCATTGTCTGGATTAAGTGGCCTTTAGACTAATGTTGGGACCTCTCAACATTAAGGAAGATTAAGGGAAAAGCTTCATACACTTAGTTTAAGGAAATCATTATGAGTACAAATTTAGGTAGACAATGCTGAATCTATGATCATTAGGAGAAAGGGTTGGGAAAGGAGGAGACAGAGATCTTGCACTGAGAAATTTTTATGTATTTAAATAACTTTTCAAAAGCACAAGGTAGGACAACTTGGAGTAGATATGTTCAATATGTTTTCAGAATCACACCAGATTTGTAGAATCCTCTTTTGGAGCGGTCTGAGAAGTGAACTAGTAAAGCCTCTACCCCATTTTACAGATGAGAAAACTGAAGTCACAGACATGCCCAAAGCTACAGAAGTGTGAGTGGCAGAGCTTGGAGCAAAACTCAGAGGTCATGTATCCAAATGGAGAAACAAGGTTCACACCTTTTTTGGTTATATCACGATGTACTTCAATTTTAGATATGGATCCTTGCCACTGTGTACAATTCCTGAGACATTATAGATATTTAAGAACTACTTGGTCATTGAACAATTGTAATACCTCTTGCTCCCTTCATCTCATGGTCTAAATAGGCTTCTATCTATTCATCTATTCCCTCATTCTTGGTTAGAACTACTAGGAACATATTTATTCCAAACACTATTCTTCTATCTCCCAAATTGAGAATTGTCCCACTGCTTCAGTTTCATGTCCCTATAAACCATTTTTTTTTGTACTGACAGCATTATTGTCAAGTTGTTGATAAAAGGATTTTGAGATGTACCGGGTTGTACTTTAAAGCGTACACTCTTTCAATATCTGGATTCAAATTCTGGTTACAGTATTTAATGCTTATGTGAATTTAAGCAATGCTTATGTGAATTTAAGAAAATCTGCTTTTTCCCCCCATGAGCCTCAGTTTCCTTATGTGTAAAATTAAAGGGAATAGATTTGATACTCGCTAACTCCAAATACTCTGGTTTTCTTTTCTCTGCATAAAATAATGACAAAGGAACTATTTTTCTTGGGTTTTATCAGCCAGGAATCTGAGCCTATTTTGACGCTTCTTGGGTTTTATCAGCCAGGAATCTGAGCCTATTTTGACGCTTATATATGACAGTGATAGATAGCTATCATTTAAATAGCACTTTAAGCTTTTCTTCCTTTTCTTCCCTATCCCTCTTTCTTGTGAGGCAATTGTGGTTAAGTGATTTGTCCAGGATTGCACAGTCTAGTAAAAATCAAATGACTGAAATCACATTTGAACTCAGGTCTTCCTGACTTCAGGGCCAGGACTTTATCCACAGTGCCACCTAGCAGCCTCTGCTTTAAAATTTTTTAAAGTGTTTTTCTACTTCTTAGTGTCATTTTACAAATGAGGAAACTAAGGTAATACAAGATTAAGTGACTTATCCAAGATAATACATCTCAAATATTTGTCTGAGGTCAGGTGAGAACTCTAACATTCTTGATTTTTAGGTCCAGCTTCTATTTAGAGGTAGTTGGAGATGTGGGAGTTTTCTGAGTAGGACTGAGACATAGACAGACATATGCTTTTTTCATGAGGCAATCATAGTTATGTAACTTGTCCAGGCTCACACAGGCCTAGCAAAGGTCAAGGGTCTGAGGCCACATTTGAATTCAGGTCCTTCTGACTCCAGAGCCTATTCTATTCTCAGTGCCATCTAGGTGTCCCTGATTTAAAAAATTTTTTAAACTGTTTTTCTACTTGTTAGTGTCATTTTACAAATGAGAAAGCTCATTTGTATCTCAAGTTCAGTCACTATACCCGTTTCATTCTCCTTACAATCTTTTAAGGTAGTTTAGAGAAAAAAAGATGTCTCCCATTTTATAAGTAATTGAATAAAGGCTCAAAGAGGTGAGATTCACAAGGTTCCTATTTTTAAAAAATGGCACAATAGGATTGGAATCCAGTCCTATTATCAAGACCTGTTTTTTTTTCTTTCATTATACTATATTATGTTCTTTATTGAAAGATTAAATTTCTAAAAATCAAATTGATATGAATTTTCTTATCTATCATTCAGATTATAATAGAATATCTCTTTCTATGGGTTTTTAAAGAGAGAATTTAAAACATCTTTTTCTTCTTTCAACAGGATATGGTGGATTTTCTGACACTAAGGACTGTCAAAAGAGAATGGGCATATGCACATCAAAAAAGTGTCAGTTTCCACAGTGGAATTTTGGTCACTGCAGTCTTGGGCTTAGACGTTGTTGTTCGCAATCAAGATGTTACTTAAAAATAAGATATGTTTTGAGAGTCTGTAATAAAAATTTTTGGTGGACCCAGTAAAAATGGTTGCATGACTTTTTTTTTCTGGGAAGTTTTCTTGGAGAATATAATGGATTGTTCAGTTCCTTTTTAAAAAATGGATTATAGATGTGTTTATTTCATCTTCCATCAATCTAGGCAATGTTGTATTTTTGCTTGAATTTTTGTAAATATTCATTGATTATATTTATAATTATTGGCATAAAATTGGGCAAAATGGTTCTCAAAATTGTTTAATTGCTTTTTATTGGTAATAACTTTACCCTTTTCGTTTTTTAAAGTGTTAGCTTTTCTCTTGTTTTCTTCATAAAACTATCTTTTAGTTCTATTAGTTCAATGGTTTTCTTTCAATTTTATTAATTTTTCCTTTCATTTTAATTTGATTAATCCTTTTTAATTTTTTTCATAATTTCTAATTTTGTATTTTGAGCTTTTTAATTTGTTCTTTTAAATTTTTTTTGTAAATTGAGTTGTTCTTTATTTTTGTAAGCATTTAGAGATACACGTTTTCCCCAAATTACTTGCCTTTGCTACATTCTTTAAATTTTATGTATTCTCATTTCTGTCATTCTCTGCAACAAATCATTGATATTTTATATGATTTGCTCTTTGACCAATTCATTCTTTAGTGTTAGGTTATTTTGGTTCTAATTAGTTTTTAGTCTGTTTCCATAGCCCTTTATTCGATGTAATTTTTATTGCATTGTGATCTAAAAAAATATGCATTTTTATACCCTAATATGTGGTTAATTTTTGTATTGTTTATGTACTGGTGGGGAAAAGGTATTTTTTTCACAATCAATTTTTCTTCAGGGATGTTTCATATCTAACTTTCCTAAAATTTTCTTCATCTTTTTAACTCTGTGAAAAATTATTGGGGAGATCTCAACTTTTTTTTTTCTGCTTAACTATTTTCTTGTTCAATTTCCTAAGGAGAGGATTAACATTCTTCTCTACATGGTTATAGTCATTTCACCAGACTAGCTCAGGCTTGGTTGGACATCAATATTTTGCCTAGACTTTTCAAGGGTAGGGGTATTTTCAGTAGAGGGATAATCTGTCCAAGAGTGACATTCCTAGTTTGACCTGATTAGGAGCCCGTCTGTGGGATTCTATCTATCCATAAGCCCCTTTGGTTTCCCCACACTGGTCTTCCTTAGAAACAGGGTCAAGAACCTGAGTCCTGTCCAGGGAGTAAGTGTGTCTGCTCGTGGAGAAGTGCTCAGCCAGTCTGAAACCGCTCTAGTCCAAGCAGTGACGTTTCATCTCCCCACCCCCCTGGAGACCCGTTTGGCGAAAAACCGTTAGTGACGTTGGTGAAATCTCAGAGCGTTTCTTTGTTGGGTCATCTGCCCGCCCTTCACTCCCACATCGCTTCCCCTCCCCCCAACCTACCACAGTCAGTTCCTCAATCAAGTGAGCTCACCTTTTGTAAAGTCCACCTCATTAATTGTTAAGGATTCAGGATTTCTTGCAATGCTCAGGAAGACCCCTTTTCTATGAGTCAGCTTCCGTTATTGTTTTTGGCATTTGAGAGTGCCATTGGTACTTTAATTAAAATGCATTATTAATAAAATGAATAATTATACAAAAACAATGTCTCAAACTTTGAAAAGATTACAACTTCTTATTCATTTTATGTAAGATTTTTTTTTTCTGATGGTGAGAGGGGAAAACTGAAGTTCCTTCCTAGTATGGTTTTACTGTCTATTTCTAAGTCCTTAAAAATTTTTAAAAAAAATTTGAAAGCAAACTATTTTGTTCATATATGTCTAGGATGATGAAATTACTTCATTGTCAATGGCACCTTTTTTTTAACAAGATGTATTTTCCTTGTTTTTAATGAGGTGTATGTCTGCTTTTGTTTTGTCTGGACAATTTATATCTTTGCAAATATACATCATTTTTGTAGATTAGCAGGTTTGTTTATAATAATTAGGCAAAGTGGCTCCTAAGTTATTTTAATTTCTTCTTCATTGTTGAATTTATAGTTTTAATTTTTGATACTGGTAATTTGGTTTTCCTCTTTTTTTTTTTCAACTAAATTACCCAAAATTTATCCACTTTTAAAAATAAAATCTGTTTTAAATTTTATTAATTCTTGGGTTTTTAAAATTTTTACTTTTAGTAATTTTTCCTTTGATTTTCAGGATTTTCAATTTGATATTTAATTGGGGATTAATTTTTTTTCTTTTTCTAATTCTTTTTTCATTTGCATGCCCAATATATTGATTTGCTCTCTCTCTATTTTATTGTTCAAAGAATTTAGAGATGTAAGTACTACTTTGAGTGCATCTGCTAAATTTTGGTATGTTGTCTCAGAGTTGTCATTCTCTTTAATAAAAATATTGATTGTTTCTATGATTTGTTCTTTGGCTTATTCATTCTTTATGATTAAATTAGTTTACATTTAATTTTAAATCTCTTTCCATGACTTTTTAATGAATATAATTATTACATCATGATCTTAAAAGGATGAATTTAATAATTTTGTTATTCTTCATTTGATTGTGAGGTTTTTTTAAGCCTTGAAGCACAATCAATTTTTGTGTAAGTGCTAAATATTACAGTGGAAAAAGCATATTCCTTTCTCCAAAAAGCTGTCTTATCTAACTTTTCTAAAATTCTATTCATCTCTTTAACTTATCTCTCATTTATTTTTGTTAGATTTATTTAATTTTGACAAGGGAAATTTGAGGTCCCTCATAAGTATGTTTACTTTCTATTTATTACTCTAAATCTTTTAATTTTTAAAAAAAACTTTGGATACCTTTTGGTGAAGATGAGCCTTACTATTAAAATTACTTCATTGTCTATGGTACCTTTCAGGAGATGTAATTTCATTCCTTACCTCTTCTAATGCTATGTATTTTATTTTTACTCTGAGGTTAAGATTGCTTCTTTTGCTTTTTTAAAAAAATATTAGCTCAAGTATAATAGATTTGTTCCAGTCCTTTTCCTTGACATTGTTTATGTCTCTATGCTTCAGTTGTGTTTCCTGTGAACGGCATATTTCAAGATTATGTTTTGTAATCTGCTCTGCTGTTCCCTTCTGATTAATGGGGGAGATCATCCTATTCACTTTCAGAGTTATTATTAACTATTTTCATCCATCATAATTTCCCCTTTATATCTTTCACTCCTCACAAATTCATTGCTTCTGATCATCACCTTTCCCAATAGCCCCTCCCTTTAAACCAAAGTTAGTGTGTCTGGAACACTTGGGCCAGCAGCAGGGAACCTGATTCAGTTCACTTGGCAGTTATGAGTGCAAAAGATTCTTGACAGTTATAAGTATTGATTACTGTAGTTATGCCAAGCTCAGGGCACACCTTTTTTGCTGGAACTTAGCTATGTAAAACAGATGTCTCCTTCTAGTGTATTGAGAAATGCTAAACTTGATTTCAGTGATCAAGAAATTCTTGTACAAAGTTACAGAAGTTCTAACTCTCATTTTGAGGAATAACAAATAGAAAAAAAATTAAACTATCCTTTTCTTACCATTTTTTAGAGGATGAGAGTCCACAAGAAAAAATAAACCCTATCTTAACATTCCCATTCTTAGTCTAATTCCCAACTGAGAAAATACTCAAAACATTTCTATGAAGGACTAGTCCTTTGCCTAAGCTTCCATGGAATTCACTATTCCATGAATATCTTATTTCTATGCTCAGGACACAATAGTTGTGGAGGAGAAGAGGTGACTAGAGAATGGGTGGGAAGAAAGAAATTATCAACAGCAAATAAAAAATCTGCAAGTAATGGATTAAATAGACCAGAACTTCTCCAACTCATAAAAGATGAAGTTGAAGGGAGTGTTATCCTCTGGATAAAAATATCATGGTTTCTATTTCTATCCCATATCATAGGTATAAAAAGCCAAATACCTCCATTGAATTCATCAAAGCTAGTAAACAAAGAAAAATTAGTATTTAATTTAAAAGCATGATCAGTCCTTTGAGTGATTAAATTAAAATGGATGAAGTCCATGAAATATTTTCTGATGGGTTGAATGAAACAGATCCACCAGATGATAGCTGAATCCAGCAGAGAAAGACTTGTGAAAGGGAATTTCCTTTGAGATGAGTGTGGCTCTGAAAAGAGACATTTAAATTCATCCAAACCCCATTCTAGTCTGTCACCTCTTGTCAGTGACCAAGTGAAAACCTTACTAATTTGAACACTCAGAAGATCTGGAGTTTCTATCAGTGTTGGTTTCATTGTTCACAAAGGAGCAAAAATCCGTCTGGTAACCAGGAATTGCTAATTTACTCCTTGGCAACATTTGGTTTAATTGCACTCAATCTAGAGATTTGTGTGTGTGCAAGAGAGAGTGTGCTCTCAGTTTTTGGGGGTGTGGGTCAGAAACAGGGCTGTTTCTTTTACCATTATTCATGTTTTAATTGCTTAGTACATATCCTTCCCCAAAACTCTGTTTATTCCCTTTCTCAAAATTCTTTATGGCAGTTGAACACCCTACTGTCAGGCTAAATCCCTAGATTTAGCACCAGAATTCCTTAGTCTTTCATGGGTATCCCAAAAATTTCTCATGGAGGGAATTTGAATTCATTTTCTTTCTGAGGATCCCATCTGAAAAAATAAATAGGAGTTATGGAAGTGTTGATAAAGACAATGGAGAGGAAGTGCTGTATTTGCAAGCAATTGGGGGTAGAGGATTTGGAGGGATCTACCTGGGACTCTCACAAACTTGTTAGACAAATTGTTGTTCTCAATGTCAGCATCTGCTGCCTTCACAAACTCATCTCAGCATTCTACCTCTAGTATTTGAGCTCAACTCAGAAAACAAACAAAACAATAAACCATTTCATTTAATTTAGCTTAGATTATGATGTACTTTCTTCTGCTTTTACTTCTTGGATTTGGACTTGATTCTGTTTTACAATTTAAAGAATTCCAACTGTACTCCTCCTCCCCAGTTCATTGACCTCCTCCTGCTCACTGCTGATTGTCCTCTCCTGAGATGGTATAGCATCTATCTCACCTATTTCCAATCATTCTCCAACATTTAAATTCTACCTTTTTCTCCCTGGGTTTATGTCTTTGTTCTGATTCTGGTTGTCAATAATAGTGGTAGTTATTGAGGTTGATTGCTGTTCGAAATTCCAGATTTTGAACAAAGTTTTTAATACTTTTGTTACAGGCAACACCTTTAGGTTATCACCTATTAAAGGTTTTGAGCTTCCACTGTCACACATAAGATTAATCAAATAGCAAGCTACATTCCAGGTTTGCTTCTAAATCCTATGAATACAAAGACAAATATAATACTTAAGATTTTTTTGTAATTTAACGTTTATTAATAATCTTGAAGAATCAAAGGATTTAGAGTTAAAAGAAGCCTTCCTTTTATAGGTGAGGAAACTGAAGTCCAGAGCTAATAAATTACTTGTTCTGAAGCCATATAGCAAACAAAAGAAACAGAATTCAAACTCATGTTTTCTGATTCAAATCCAAATCTTTTGTTCTAAGTTAATAAATAATAAATACTTATGAACCATGAAGAACAATGTTATCTGCCATAAAAATCATTAGGTCCTCAATGGCTGGCTGTGGTTGACAGAGGAAGACTGGATTGCCCTGAAGGAAATCTGGAAAGGCACTGATGGGGATCAGTTTAACCTTATAGCCCACCTTGATGTGTTCAGCCAAGAAATTGTTATGTCAAACCTCTGAGGCTTACCCTCTGTGGAAGTCATAGGCATCCCAGCCTGTTAGAAATCCTACTCATTTCCCAGAGGTTAAATTTCTCCTATAAAATCTGAGAGAGACAGAGAGAGGAAAGAGAGGAAGGAGAGAGAGTTGATGACAGAAAGATAGGCGTGAAAGACAGACATATACAAAGAGATAGAAACACAGAAATAGAGAAGACACAGAAACAGAGATATACACATACAGACACATAGAGATATAGAGAAAAAGACAGACATAGACAGACAGACCAGATTCACAGAGACAGACCTACAGAGTGAGAAACAGAGAGAGATGGAAACACACAGTGAAAGAAAAAGTGAGAGAGAAAGAGAATCTTTTGGAGATACTGGTGTTTTCAATCCTCATCGAAAAAAAAAATCTCCTAGTGAAGAATCTATTTCTGCAAATGCAAGCTGGCACCTTCTCTGCACCTAAAGGTCTTAGACACTTGATCTGGGACACTGAGAGATCTAGTGATTTGAATGGAGTCACTCAGCTACTTTGTGTGAGAGGCAGCACTTGAACTCAAATCTTCCTAAGGCCAGTTCTCTATACCTCGCACCACAGTTGCAATTATATTTCAGACAAAATGTGAAAGGAAGAATAGTTAAGAGAAAGGAAATAGTATGAGACACAGAATATTTAAAAGCTATAAATGACTTCTGATTTTTTGCTAGTTCCAGAAAGATGTGCCAGCTGGATCAGAGGAATTACCATAAGCAGAATGGTTGTTTCTGGGCACCATTAATCTATACACACACAGCACAATGCTAATAATTCCATATTTCATGGAGTGTTAGTATAGAAATCTGTGGATATAAAAGATGTGAACCTCTCATTAAAAAGTTTTGAGATTTTTCATTCTGAGCCAAGCAGGGATAAGTAAGTTTGACATCAAGGTTACGGTTAGAATTTGAAGTTTTGAATTATAGAGATTAATAAAATACAGAAATGGAAGATAGTAAGATAATGTATGTTTTAAGCTTAATAAAACTTATCCATTGGCGGAGGCATTATGAGAAGTCACAGGTTTATCAGAGTCCAATTTAAGCTCAATTTTCTTAGCTAGTTGTTTTTCCCAGTTCTATTCCTAAGAGATAAGTATTATCATCACATATAACATTCTAAACAAAGATCTTGTTCTTGTACATACCAATTAAAGCTCCAAGAAAGAATGCAGTGAGCTTTGTGAAGACAATGGAATTAATAGGATAATTTTCCTCCATGCAGTTGTGAGGCAGCAGGGTATCACTACTTTTGTCCCAAGTCCAGAGCTTCTTGCATAACTTGATTGTACTCAGTCTAAGAAAGGAAGTTGACCAGAAGCATTGTGTTCTGGATTGTATGCTGTATTTGGGTAGAAATAAGCACATCACTAGAAGTCATCTAGGTACCTTGGAAAATTAGCTGATAGAAATGATGCTCTTCATTTGTCCCTGGATTTCCCCATGTATTCATACCTGTATTGTATTCAACCTGGAAAATGAAATTGATGATGTACTTCCCATTAGATTCCATGATATCTGAGGTAAGCAGAAGACAAAATGATGCATACCCATTCATAGGACAGCAGTATCACATTCAAAGCAGTTAATGTGCCAATTGCCTACCATTGCAAGAAGCACAGGAAAAATTGATAGTCCATATAGGGAGGCCCTGACAATAGCTGCTTAAAAATTTTTTCCTAGTAAGTTTATTTATTTTTAATATATATTACTTTATGAATCATGTTGGGAGACTAAAATCAGAGCAAAAGGGAAAGAACTGTGGGAGAGATTTAAAAAAAAACAGAAGTGAACATAGCATGTGTTGATTTATAATTCAGTCTCCTTAGCTCTTTCTGGATGCAGATAGCATTTTCTGAACAAAGTCTATTGGGATTGACTTGGATCACTGAACCTGTGAGAGGAACCAAGTCTTTCATATTTGATCATCATACATTCTTGCTGTTATTGTGTATAATGTATTCCTGGTGGTTCTTGTTTTGGGCAGCATCAGTTCATATAAATATTTCCAGGCTTTTCTAAAATCAGCTTGTTCATCACTTTTTTGTGGAACAATAATATCCCATTGTGTTCATATACTACAACTTGTTCAGCCATTCCCAAATTATGGGAATCTACTTATTTTCCAATTCTTTGCTATCACAAAAAGAACTGCTACAAACATTTTCGCACATGTGGGTCCTTTTCCCTCCTTTATGATTTCCTTGGGATAGAGACTCAGTAGTGACACTGCTGGTCAAAGGATATGCAGTTTTATAGGCCTCTAGGCATAGTTCCAAATTGTTCTCCAGAATGGTTGGATCATTTTTTTGAGGTTGGGAAAGGGGGGATCCCAAAAGTTTGAGGTATCAGGCCGATGTCATGAGATATTTCAAAAGAATTTTCAGGTTTGAACCCCATCTCCTAGTCAAGGGGTAAAGTTTATTGAAAGTAATAATGATGCCATTACAAAGCAGACTGAATTGTAAGGGAATTCAGTAGAGAAACAAAAGTAAAGAAGATAATTTTTTCCAGCTTCTAACATAGATATGCTAATTCTAATGTAGGTGCTAGGGGCTGACCGGATTATTGATCAGCAATGAATTTGTCTCTGGAACCAGGCAGATTGGATATGGGACTGTCCTGAGGCCAGAAGCTATCTGATTAAGGAGTGGTCAAAATCAGATAGATTGGGAGTAGGAGTTTCCAAAGCCAGAAGATTTAGGGCTACTGATGTATGTTAGAACAGAAACCCCACCAAGGTCAGGAGACCCCCAAACCACTGCTATATTGCTTTAGAAGGTATACCATATCATTTTTCCTCCTCAAGCAGTCCTCCCCAAATATATTTGGGACAAAAGGGATGGAGAGCTCATCTTCCAGAGCTGCTTCATGCTGATTGGGGGCTTAGAGTTGTCCCAGCCTATTGGGGGTCCAGACTGAAGAAGGGGAGACAAGATGGCAGCAGCAGCATTCAATGGGAGCTGAGTGTCAGAATCAGTTAGCCAATGGTATTCTGAGTGAACAAATAGTTGGAAGTTCATAGCTTGGAGCCTGAAGGAAACAAATCTCATAAGTAGGTTAAAAATGCAGGGGCCAAATATTAGCAAAAAAAGATAATTAAAAGTGTATTTAGTAGGTTCAATAGCTAGGAATCCCAAACAGAGGAAGGCTGAATGCTTCTCATCCAGACAGCTTTTCCTAGGATAAATATCAAGAAGGAATGTTTTCCCCCAAATCCTTGCTTTTGTCTCCTTGAAGGGGGTGGGGGCAGTGTCTGAAACAACAGCGTTATACACAGTGAAAGGAGCACTCAGATGACCTAGGGTGCAAAAAGCATAATGTTTAAAGAGGTGTTAAGCACTGGATGGAGAGGATGACATGCAGAATGGAGATAATTAATCTTAAATGGGTTTGATCTCCTTTAGCAACAACCTAAGCCTTCAAGGAAGACTTTTACCCAATTAGTAAAGGTAACAACAAAAACCAAAAAGCAGTTTGAAGCCCCTGAGAGGGGGTATGTGTGTAGAGTCCTTCTGCCAGTCCTTCCTTAAGTACGTACTCCTCCTGCAGGTAGGCTTCAGGATGGGGATTCAGCAGCCCTTTCTCAAACTGGGCAGACCTGACAGATGTTTGTTTCTCCTAGCTTGTGACCAGTGGAAATAAAATTCACAAGGAATGGAGAGCATGTTGTTTTTTTTTCAAGTGAGTATGAAAAAACTTTAAGGAAGGTGGTATAGAAGCAGCATTACGAGAGAGTTTGTGAGAATAATTTTGGAATGGACATCCTACAATTATTATCTTTCTGGCAAGAAAACAAAGGAGAGTCAGGTTAAAGTTATTCCCCTTGGGGGTAGCTAATACAAATGGGGGGGCATCCAGGGTGGGGATGATGACATTTGGGAATGGGGCCTTTGCAAATAACCCATCAGGTCAAATGTGTGGGATGCCTTGAGGGTGCTGAGGGCACAACCAACAATCCTGAATGCCCCCACTACCCATGGAGTTTCCTAGCCAGACTAAAGACTAAGGAGTTATCTCCCTACTGGCAGGGGAGTGACACTGAGAGAGCTGGAGAGAAAATACAAGAGCAAAAGCTCTCATAAATAATAAGAAAGAAAGACAGAAAGCTAATCTTAAGTGCCTAAAGCCACTTTTTGAGTTATTTGAGGAGTGAAGACTGGCAAAAAGCTGGGCTGGGATTAAAAGCTGGCCTGAGGATGTTTGAAACCACCCAGAAGGAGAACGGGTATGTCCCCTTTCTTCTGAGCTGGGGAAGTAAAGGTGCCATGGTCAGGAGTAGCAGCATGGGCAGCCGAATCTGCAAGCCTGTTTCCCTTACATATTTAATGCAAGCCAAAAGTCCCCTTTCTTTTCATATAACCCCATGCGCGTGCAAAATATGAAAAGCATATTTGGAGTCAGTATAGATGTTCACTCTCATTCCCTTCCCCGATTCTAAAACTCTACAAGGGCAAAGATGTTCTGAACCTGGTGGGGGGTCAGAACCTCCAAAGGCCTAGGATGAGCTTAGAGGCTTCCTCAATTAGAATGGCTGTGGCAGCTAGCTCTAAGGCAGGAGGATTACCCCAAAGACATCAAATATGGCCCTACCTTCTATTAGGTAGGACTAAGGTAGTCCCAAAGTAGGTAGGATTAATTTAGCTTTTAGATTTTAACAAAGACTGTGTGAGCTTTTAAACAAAAAATCTTTATGGTCCTGCATGGGGGAAAGGGAGCAGGGAGTTAAGGGTTTGTATGGCTTGCAGAGAAGCTTTTCGGCCTACAGATCAAGATACCACCTAACCAGTACTGGCCATGTGTATTGGTGAGGGTTAGTTCCCCTGGATTTTCCCCTTCAAAGGCAAAAAGAAATTGATTCTTTATGCAATGGCATAGGAAAGAAAGCATCTTTAAGATCTGGAGTAGAGAACCATTGTGTCCCCTGGGATACTTGTATTGGGTTCATGCCTTCTACTGACCATTTGTTCTAATTATAGAAATTTGCTATAAGAGAAAAAAGCAGGGACATAATTATTCTTAGCATCAAAACAGGTCCTTCAGGCCTCAGCCTGAGAGCACATACATGACAGGATGAGGCATCCTTAGTCAGATCTGTTTGACAACTAGAAATATAGTAATGACTCCACCTTATAGCCAGACTCGGGAATAATCGGTAGGAGGCAAAGAAACAGAACTGGGAAACTAAGTCAGAAGGATCCCACCTTAAGCAGAGGCCAAGGTCATGTCCTCCCAGCTTTTTGCCCAGATAGGTCATTCATCTGGACATTTCAGGAAGACATTCTCTGAGTAATTTATGGCATTTGTCTTGAAATGGTGGGCTACTGCCTTAATAATCAGGCAATCTAATTAGGGACTCAAAAGAATATCATTATAATCCCAAGCCATTTTAGCTCTAATAAATTCTATCAATCAAAGTTTAGGGCTAGATACATTATTTTAAAAGTTTACCAGGACTTAAACCCACCATAGATTTTATTTATCATTTTTTATATGTTTAAACTTATCCTGGTGCAAAGGATCAATTATTATAGAGGCTTATAGATTCTTAGTAAATGCATTCCTTGTTCAGAAACTATAATTCCTAAGCAGGCTTATTTCTCAGGGCTGATGATCTTGCTTACTCTGATGGTTTCAAGAAAACTGGCAAGCTTACAAATTAAGGGGAGTTCACAGAGACTCTGGGGAAGGGGCTAAGCTTGCTAAGTTGTCCACCCTAACTATTTTTAGTGCTTTCCTAGGCTGTGCTGTTTGATACCTCCTCCACTCTGTGAAGGAGGAAAGGAGTTCATACCTCATTTTTGGAGGTAAACTGATAAGGCTTAACATGATGACAATAACTCCAAGTAACTTAGTTAACAGCTTTAGAATTTTCCTAAATAATAGCCAAATAGTTTTAGGTGGAGTTTCTATTCCCTTAAATAAGTTTTCCTTTTGTTTTAGGGAGAAAACAAGACAATTCTTAAAACTGAGATAGAACAGATTTTAAAATTGACAACTTTACTTAATGAGCCTGGACAAACTGAATTGCAATTTGGCTATTTTCCAATCAATTCTCTTTTGTGAGCCAGCAAAAGAGCCAAGATGCCAGTTTTTATTGATGGGGCCCTCAGAAGTCTGACTCTGGATAACTAGAGTTTGTAAAGTAACAGCAAACTTCTTTTCCATTTTCCTAAATTTGCAAAACTCTTCTGTTAAGACTATTAGTGCAAAGAGATCCCTTTAGTGGAATTTCCTTTAAAATTGCTTTTATTATCATATCTCAAACAAATTTCTAAATTACTTTACACATAGAAATCATTTTACCTGTTGGTCACGAAAAAAAAAAAAAATCCCTAAAGTTCCCCAGCATGGAGCAATTATATCTAATAAAGTAGTTAGCATTCGTATAGCATATAGCATTCATAAAACATAGCATGTTTTTAAAGCAATTATATCAAATAAAGCAGTTAACATTCATATAGCATCTTTTATCTAAGCACTTCACAACGACTATTATTTCTCTTAACAAATCAGAAAATTGGCAAAGATAAAATAATTTGCCATAAATTTCATAGCTAATACATATCCTTAATTGAGACAGATAATGTTGGTCTTACTAAATACGGAGGCTGACTTTCTTTCTGGGTGCTTCTAGGAATACCCAAAGTCTTCCTGGACAGAACCTGCTGAAAGCTGGGGTGGACTGCATGTGATCTTCCTTTGATGGTAGTTTCAAGTGCCAGAGCTCAAGGAATGCTAATCATGGAGCTTGAACTCCACTTGACCTCCATGCAGTGGAGGTCCCCATTCCCCCAAGCTGGGTTGGGAGGTATTTGGGCAATATTGTGTGCGGTATCCATGGTTTTGCTTCCTCTATTTCTGCAGGTAGGGCAGAATTTAAATTTCCCTATGGTTCTGAGATGAGAAGAGAGACTTGGGCTATGTTGGTCTTGCTAGCAATCCCCACAATTGGTATGTTTCAGAAATTTTTTTTTTTTGCAATTTTAATCTAGCTCAGAAGAAATATGATGCATACATTCTACACAGAGACACAGATACAGACAAAATGACATGAAACAGGACTGTACCATCTTTGTCAAAAAGCTATAAAATTTTGACAAAAGCTATCCTATAACATTTCCATCTTCTCTGGCATCCCAGAGAAGGTTAAAGAGGGGCAAAGGTTCCCTAGGAACTTTGCTGAAACCTGCAAATATTGTCAAATAGTGAGTTCTTATTCTTATAGCTGGAGTTTGGGGGTTTATCAAATACTAGATTACTATAGGCTTTGATTATGTCATGTGTATCTAATCTCTATTCCACTGATCTACTACTCTATTTCTTAACCAGCACCAAATGGTTTTGATGATTGCTGCTTTACAATATAATTTTAGGTTGATACTGCTAAGCCATTGTCCTTTGTATTTTTTTTTCATTAATTCCCTTGATATCCTTGCCCTTTTGTTCTTCTAGATGAATTTTATTATTTTTTCTAGTTTTATAAAATAATTTTTGGCAGTTTGGTGTGGCACTGAACAAGTAGATAAATTTAGGCAGAATTGACATTTTTATTATATTAGCTTGGCCTATCCATGAATGAATAATTGCTATTTTTCCAATTGTTTAGATCTGACTTTATTTGTATGAGAAATGTTTTGTAATTATATTCCATATAGTTCTTGACTTTGTCTTGGCAGGTAGACCCCCAAGTATTTTGTTTTGTAATTTTAAATGGATTTTTTCTTTCTATCTTTTGCTGATAGGCTTTGTCAGTAATATATAGAAATACTGATAATTTGTGTGAGTTTATTTTATATCCTACAACTTTGATAAAGCTATGAATTACTTCCAGTAGATTTTTGGATGATTTTCTAAGATTGTCTAAATATTTCATTATTATATCATCCTCAAAGAATGATAGTTTTATTTCCTTATTGCTTATTCAAATTCCTTTAATTTCTTTTTCTTTTCTTAATGATAAAACCAATCAGTGGTGATAATGGGCATCATTGTTCCTCCCCCCCCCATCTTATTGGGAATGTATCCAGCAAATAATGTTTTCTGTTGGTTTTAGATAGAAATTGTTTTTTATCTTAAGGAAAGCTTCCTTTATCCCTATGCTCTCTAGTGTTTTTTTTTTTTTTAAATAGGAATGGGCACTGTATCTTCTCAAAAGCTTTTTCTGCATCTATTGAAATTATCAGATGATTTCTGTTGGTTTTGTTATTGATATGGTCGATCAGTTTTCCTGATATTTAATCAGTACTGAATTTCTGGTACAAATCCCACTTGGTCATAGTATGTTATTCTGCTGATAAGTTGCTGTATTCTCTTTGTTAATATTTTATTGAAATTTTTGCATCAATATTCATCAGGGAGATTGGGCTGTAATTTTCTTTCTCTGTTTTTGTTTTCCTGGTTTAAGTATCAGTGCCATATTTATTCAAAGAAGAAATTTCTTCTTCATCTTCTTCTTCTTCATCATCTATTTTTCCAAACAGTTTACATAGTATTTGAATTAATTGTTCTTTAAATGTTTGGTAGAATTCACTTGTGTATCCATCTGGCCCTAGAGATTTTTTTCTTAAGGTATTCATTAATGACTTGCTCTGTATCTGTTTCTAAAATGGGATTATTTAAGTAATTCACTTCTTTTCTTAACTTGTGCCGTTTATAATCTAATAAGTATTCATCCATTTTGGTTAGATTGTCAGACTTGGTGCCATACAGTTGGGCATAATAGCTCTTAATTATTGCTTTCATTTCTTTGTCATTGGTGGCAAGTTCAACCTTTTCATTTTTGATGCTGGTAATTTCCTTTTTCTAATAAAATTAATCAAAGGCTTATCTATTTTGCGGTTTTTTTTTTACAAAGCCAACTCTTAGTTTTAGTTAATTAGTTAAATAGTTTTATTAGTTTCAACCTTATTAATCTCTTCTTTGAGTTTCAGTATTTCTAATTTGGTATTTAACTGGGATTTTAAAATTTGTTCTTTTTTAAGGTTTTTTTTTGTTTCATGCCCAATTCATTTATTTCATCTTTCTCTATTTTATTCATGTAGCTGTTTAGAAATATAAAATTTCTCATAAGAATTGATTTGGATGCATGTTGTTTCATTATTGTTCTTTTGGATGAAATTATGGATTGTTTCTGTGATTTATCATTTGACTCACTCATATTTTTTTAGAATTAGATTATTTAATTTCCAAGTGGTTTTTGGCCTATCTTTCCCTGGTCCTTTATTGAATATAATTTTTGTTGTGTTGTGGTATGAAAAGGAAACATTTATTATATCTGCCTATTTGCATTTGATTGTGAGGTTTTTATGTCCTAATGCATGGTCAATTTTTGTGTAGGTGTCATGTACTGCCAAGAGAAAAAATATTTTCATTTTGGTCCCTATTCAATTTTCTCCAGAAGTCTATCATATCTAGGTTTTCTAGGATTCTATTAACCTCCCTAGTTTCTTTCTTGTTTATTTTCTTGTTAGATTTTTCTGATTCTTAGTAAGATTGAATAGCTGCTCAAAGATAAGAAAACAAACATGCAAGGTAATGGAAAGGTCATCTCTTGACCACAATGGACCACTGGGTCCACTAACTCTGTTCTAGAATTCAAACATATTCTACATATCAATTCCAAACTCTTAATCTTTTTCTTCATTCGTGACAAGGGCACAAAGGCTTTACTTTGCTACAGGTGAAGGATCCTCTGTTGCTTGAAGGCATTACATCTTGGCTTTCTCAGCTTTGAGGATTTTTCCCTTGGTGCTTGAGGCAATGAAGAAGAATAAGGGTTTTGGTTTGAGAACAAAAAGGTCTTGGCAATATAAGTGAGCTCCATTTTGGTGACAGAATCCTAAATCCCAGAGAAGTCTTTGTGTATGATTTGTCACCAAAATTGCGCTCACCTATATTGCCAAGACCTTTTTGTCCTCAAACAGGTAGATCAATAGAGGACCCAAGTCAGAATCTTCTGCAAGTATGTAACCATCTACCTGGCATAGTCCTGGCACTCTCCACCTGGAACACATAGAGAATTCCTTCACCTACTCCAACACATTGTTTCCCTCTGGTCCCAAGTAGACGTCCTCCACTATGATGGGTGTGGGAGAGAAATTCTTCTTCCATGCAATGCGAAACACAGCATGGTCCTTTGCCTAAAGACCCTCAGTGAGAAGGTGCCAGAGTCCAGCTCCAGTGAAAATGGAGAGCGTGAATCTGAAAGAATATTGGAGGCCAGGGCAAGATAGACTTGGCCATATTCATTGATCACTCTGAGAGCCAGGGTTTGTATTCTCTTTAAGCTGTGTTACATTAACCCCAGCTACCTCCAGGTGACAGCATATCCATTCCAGGCTTCATGCATAGACCATCCTTTGACATTTGATTATCCCCTTTAACTATCAACACCAAAGTACTTACTTATCAAAACAAAGATGTAAATAGCATGGTTATGATGCTTATCAATACCCACAGAATTATAAATAGTTGTAAATACTTCAATAAAAGTATTTGTCCAGAGTTGTAAATAGCAGAAATCATCATTTCAATGTATTTACCAGAACAGTCTTAAATAGCATAATTGTGATTCCTGTCACATGCATTCTCCATCAAGGTTACTCTAAATTGGTCTCAAGTACGCCTTTCATTCTTTATTAGGGATATGATGAGCCAATGATTTAAATTGTTTGCTCTTACAGAGAGCAGGTCTCAAGTAATACCTGGACCGAACTCTTCCTGTACATGGACTTATTCAATTCTGGCTCTAAGAAGGATCCTCTACACACACAGAAACATGCATGCAGGCATGTAAGGATGCACACACATGAACACACACATGCACAAAATGTACACATCTCTGTGTGATGTGCATGCATGCATGTATATGAACGTGTGTATGCATATATGCATAACACCATACTGTATACATAGCCAGGAGCAAACTTTATAGGCGCCCCTTCCAACTGCATACCATATTCTAAATAAAGTAACATATTTTGTCTACCTGATTTTCTCTGGGTTCTCTCACCCATAAGAATGTGATTTCCTCCATAGCATTTATTTATTTATTTCCCCAGTGGTTATTACTTTGCACATAATATTCTTTTTATTCCTTTATTCATATATAATTAGGATTCCAACTCTTTCTCATGATGAAATATTTCATACAGGGAATGTTCTGTGTCTTGATACAACAAGAATAAATTTGTCCACAAGTTAGAAGAGCTGCATAGTCTTTTTGTAAATGGGAATTATAAATACAGCAAAATAAAATGATTAAATGTCCCATGAAATTATATATTATATATATATATATATAT
>JAJPUD010007528.1:0-53331 GCA_023553655.1 Myrmecobius fasciatus | reverse complement strand
TTGCCTTTGGACTCAAGAAAAAAACTAGTTACACAAACTCCACTCTTTGTCTCTCCAAAGAAAACCTATTAGTCATCCTTCTTTTCAGCTGAAATTTTCTTCTGTCATTTGGTTCATTTGTAGTGAGAAAGTCAAGACATGATTAAGTTGTTCTAATAATTTGATTCCATTTCTGAAAACTGTTTGATTCTTAGAATGTTCAAATTACTTTCCTGCCACTGTTCCCATTCCTGTGGGAGAGAAAAAAAACTATAGAGGCCTGAAAGATATCTCACGTTTTATTTTGATTCATGGATTGATTGCCATAGTCAAAGTATTCATCATCAAATGGACAATCCATATGGTGAATCTTCTTGCACATAACTAGAAAGGTCCTCAGAATGCAGACCTAGTCTATTACCAGGACCATACACAAAGCCTTTCCAACATAGGAAAATCTTTACATTCTTTCTTGGCATTGGATTTGATTATACAGTACAATCCCCAGGTGCTAGCTAGAGAGTGCTACTGCCTGGTTCTAAGGGCTCTCAAGAACCAATTGTTGGGACAGCTAGATAGAGTTGTAGATACATGGCCCCTGAAGTCAGGAGACCCTGAATTCAAATAAGGCCTCAGACACTGAATACTTCTTAGCTGTGTGACATTGGGAACGCCTAACCCAAATTGCCTTATGTGAAAAAAAAAACAGTTATTACATTTTTCAGTATGAGCATACCTTAAAAAATTGTTAGGTGATGATTTTCTTTCTTGATTTTCTGAGGTTTTTAAATTTTTAATGTTTGATATCTTTTTTTATTAAAGCTTTTTATTTGCAAAATATGTGTATGGGGTAATTTTTCAACATTGGCACATACAAAGCTTTCCATTACAAATTTTTCCCCCTTAGTCCCCACCCCTTCCCTAGATGGCAGGAAATCTACTACATGTTAATTATGTTAAAATACTTGACAAATCGAGTATGTGTATACGTATTTTTACAGTTATCTTGCTGTGCAAGAAAAGTCGCATCTACAAGAAAAAAATATGAGAAGGGAAACATAATGCAAGCAAACAATGTTTGATATCTTTTTATGTTCAGAATACATGCAAAGATAGTTTTCAACATTGACTTTTGCAAAACATTGTGCTCCAAATTTTTTTCCTTTCCTTTTTCCCTCCCTACTCCCCTGGGAAGCAAGTACTACAACATACGTTAAACATGTGCAATTTTTGTAAACATGTTTCTACTTTTATCATGCTACAGAAGAAAAATAAGATGAAAATGGAAAAGAGATGAGAAAGAAAAAAAACAATGAAACAACAACAAAAAGACGAAAATACTATGTTGTGATCCTCATTCAGTCCCTATCTTTCTGGCTGCAGATGGCTCTCTCCATCACAAGTTTATTGGAATTGGCCTGAATCATCTCATTGTTGAAAAGAATCAAGTCCATCACAGGTGATCATCACATAATCTTATTCTTATGCACAATGTTCTCTTGCTTCTACTCATTTCACTTAATGTCAATTCATGTCTCTCCAGGCCTTTCTGAGATCATCTTGCTGATCATTTCTTATAGAACCATAATATTCTATTACATTCATAAATCATAACTTATTCAGCCATTTCCCAGCTGATGGGAATCCATTCAATTTTTCAGTTTCTTGCTATTACAAAAAGAGCTGCTATAAACATTTTTGCACATATGGATTTTTTCCCCTTTTGTATGATCTCTTTGGAAAAAAGATACAGGATGCAAATTTAGACAGCTCTGAAGTACCACTACACACCTCTTAGATTAGGTAGATAACAGAAAAAGATAATGGTAAATGTTGGAGAGGATGTGAGAAAACTGGGACACTAATGCATTATTGGGGGAGCTGTGAACTAATCCAGCCATTTTGGAGAGTAATTTGGAACTATGCTCAGAGGGCCATCAAACTGTACATAACCCTTTGATCCAGCAGTGTCTCTAGCTTTCCCAGCAATTTTTGTCTAATAGTGAGTTCTTATGCCAGAAACTGGGGTCTTTGGGTTTCTCAAACACAAGATTATAGGCATTGTGTCTTATGAATGTAACCTATTCCACTGATCTATTCTATTTCTTAGCCAGTCCTAGAAAATTTTGATGACTTCTGCTTTATAATATGGTTTCAAGTCTGGTACAGATAGGCCACCTTTGCTTGCCTTTTTTTCATTAATTCTTGACTTTTTGTTCTTTCATATGAATTTTGTTATTTTTTCTAGCTCTACAAAGTAATTTCTTGGTAGTTTGATTGGTATGGCACTAAATAAATAGAATTGTCATTTTTATTATATTAGTTTGGTCTACTCATGAACACTTGATATTCTTTCTGCCAGTTGTTTAGCTCTAATGTTATTTGTGTGGAATTTTTTTTTTTGCAGTTGTGTTTCTATGGTTCCTGGGTATGTCTTGGCAGTTCGATCCCCAAATATTTTATATTATCTACAATTATCTTAAATGAAATTTCTCTTTGTATCTCTTGCAATAGGACTTTGTTAGTAACATATAGAAATGCTGATAATTTATGTGGATACATTTTATATGCTGCAACTTGATATATATTTGTATATATATACACACTACATATATACATACGTGCATACATATATATAGATATATATGTATATATATAACTTTGCAAGGACATGGTAAAATTGATGGTCTCACTCATGATTGTCAAAACTTTGTCATTTTTATTAAGAGATTCCTATAGTTTTTTTTTATAATTTACCTCATTCCTGATATTTTAATTCAAACATACTTTTTCAACAATTTAAAAGTAATCAGTCCTCTATTCTTTTTTACTGCCTTGGAAAAGCTAATATTTCTCATTCTGATCCTATAACATATTATATGATACTAAGCACACTTTCCCTATCATGTAGTCAACAAAGTATAAATTCTAGGTTTTAGAATTCAAGATCATTCAACATTGAGTTACAATTGAGCTTGAATAGGGGAAGCTTATCTTAAACTGTTTCCTTTCATTTTTTGTATTTCTTGGCTGAAATGGACTATTATCCATCTTCTTGTAATGACTTTTCCCATCTGCCATATTTTAAATTCTTTCCATTTCCTCTTTTATCCTACCCCCCTTTAAAAATAACCCTTCCTTTCACAAAACCATTGCACAACTTGCTATGTTTTAATTCCATTCTGAATTTAAAAATCAAATTTGTGAATTTTCTTTAACCTTCCCCAGCCTTCAATTCAAGTGATGTCTTTTCACATATCTCATCATACTTTGAGATAGGAATAAAGAAGAGATACAAATCAGTCTATAATCATAATTTTATTATATAACTTTTCTCCTAAACGACTGTAAACTCCTTGAAAACAAGTTCTTTACCTAATTTTTTCTTCTCAATAATTAAAAAGCAACTTCTTAAAAATTCAAGTTGACCAAAAGTGAAAAAATCAAGTTTCAAGAAGTGATAAAATATAAATTGCCTCAATTAGAAGAAATATACTACTTAGAACTATTTTAGAAAAATAAATTGAATGAGATTAGATGAGTTTCCTAGATACTGAAGAATTTACAAATGAGTTCTATAAAAATTTTAAATATCAACTCATTCCAGTATTAAACAGACTGTTTAGAATAACAGAGAAAGGATGCTACTAAACTGTTTATAAAACAAAGTTAAGAAGGAAACCTACACAAGAAAGAGTAAAAATGGAGAAAAACAAAATGTAAACCCATTTCACTAATAAATATTAACGCAAAAATGCTAAATAAAATACTGGGTAAGATCACAACAATTTTTAACAAAGTTTATATATTATGAGAAAATGAGATTTATACCAGAATTTCAGGGATGATTTAATGTAAGGAAAGCTATTAACATAATTTATTTTTCTAATAATAAAAATTTTAAATCATATGATTCAGATGGAGAAAAAACATTCATTTCTATTATTTTGATAAAATTGATAAAAACCATTTATCTAAATTCATCAGCAAGCATTATTTGCAATAGAGATAAGTGAGGAACCTTACAGCAAGATCAGATATGAAACAATGGTGACCAATATTATTTACTTTTGCATTGAATATCCAAGCACAAGAGTAAGAAGAGAAGAAAAAGAAATGGAAGGAAAAAAAGTAGGAAATGAAGTAATAAAACTGTCTCTTTTTGCAGTGATATATTCAGAAAATCCCAAAAATTCAACTAAAAAGTTAGTTGAAATAATCAGTTTAACAAAATAGCAAAGAGTAAATCTGCATAAACTATGAGTATTCTTATATATCATAAACAAAGCCTTACAAGAAAAGATAGAAGATACTCTATTTAAAAACACTCCAGACATTATATAATACCTGGAAGTACACCTGCAAAAAATCAGATTTAAATAATTGGAGAAGTACTCATTGTTCACGGTTAAGCAAGGCCAATATAATAAAATGAAAACTTTATATAAAATAATTCATATATTTAATAAAATCCAAATTAAATTACCAAAACATATTTTACCAATTTCAAAAAATATGGCAAAATTCATTTGGAAGAACAAAAAGTAAAAAATATTAAAGAAATAATATTTAAAAGGTAAAGGAAGAATATTTAGAAGTATCAGATCTTAAACTATATTGTAGGCAATACTTATCAAAACTACCTCATACTACCCAAGAAATGGGGAGGTAGATAAATGAAATAGAATAGACATAAAATTTACAGCAGCAAATAAACCTAAAACCTTGTATTTAACAAATGTAAAAAATTGAGGTAAGGTATGCTTATTCATTATCTAGTAAAAATTGTCAAGAAAACTGGAAACAGTATGCCAGAAATTGACATAGATCAATATCTTATTCTATTTACCAAGAAAAAATCAAAAAAGAATAAATTGTTTAGTTATAAAGATAAATATTGCAAGAAAATTAGATAATGAAATATATAACTTAAACTTAAGGATAGGCCAACAATTAATGAAAAATTAATGATAAGGAAGTTAGGTGTAAAATGAATAATTTTAAGTTAAAAATGTTTTTGGACAAATATAACAAATATAGCCAAGATCAGAAAGAAAGCAGAAAATTTGGGGGACATTAGTTTCTCAATTAAAGGTCACATTTCAAATATATAAAGAAGTTTTGCGAATTTATAAGAATGTAAACCATTACCCAATTAGTAAATAGTTAAAGCATATGACCGGGCAGTTTTCCAATAAAGAAATCAAATACGTTTATAGTCACATTAAAAAATGTTCTAAATCATTATTCATTAGGAGGTACAAATGACTACAATCTTAAGATATCATTTTATAAGTCTATTTATAAAGTCTATTTCTACTTATAAAATTGACCAAAATGATTGAAGGGAAACACATTAATTGTTGATGGAATTGTTAACTAATCCCACCATTTTGGAAAATAATCTTTCCTTATGTTCAAAGAGATAGTGTCTATATTCTTTGACCCAATGATTTTAGAAAGCATGGAAAGATTTGCATGAGATAATGAAAAGCAAATTCAGCAGAACCAAGTGCATACCATTACAAAAGTTTCAATAATGTTTCAAGAATGAGTTTGGGTGAGCTTTTGGGATAAGTACTCACTATTCGGCAAAAACTGCTGGGAAAATTGGAAACTAGTGTGGAAGAAATTAGGGCTTGACCCATACCTAACACCACATACCAAGATAAGATCTAAATGAGTTCATGATCTAGATATAAAGAGGGACTTTGTAAGCAAGTTAGAGGAACGTAATATAGTTTACCTCTCAGACCTGTGGAGATGGAGTGAATTTATGTCCAAGGAATATCTGGAGCTCCTATTTGAACACCAGATGGATAATTTTGATTATATTAAGTTAAAAAGTTTCTGTACAAATAAAACTAATGCAGACAAGATTAGGAGGGAAGCATCAAATTGGGAAATCATCTTTACATTTAATGGTTCTGATAAAGGCCTCATTTCTAAAATATATAGAGAATTGTCTCATATGTATAAGAATTCAAGCCACTCTTCAATAGAAGAGAAGAGAATAAGTGGTCAAGGGATATGAACAGACAATTTTCAGATGATGAAATTAAAACCATCTCTAGTCATATGAAAGTTGCTTCAAATCACTATTGATCAGAGAAATGCAAATTAGGACAGCTCTGAGGTGCCACTACACACCTGTCAGATTGGCTAAAATGACAGGAAAGGATAACGATGAATGTTGGAGGGGATGTGGGAAAACTGCGACACTGACACATTGTTGGTGGAATTGTAAACGGATTCAACCATTCTGGAGAGCAATTTGGAGCTATGCTCAAAAAGCTATCAAACTGTGCATACCCTTTGACCCAGCAGTGTTTCTACTGGGCCTATATCCCAAAGAGATCTTAGAAGAGGGAAGGGGACCCACATGTGCAAAAATGTTTGTGGCAGCCCTTTTTGTAGTGGCTAGAAACTGGAAACTGAAGGGATGCCCATCAATTGGAGAGTGGCTGAATAAATTATGGTATATGAATGTTATGGAGTATTATTGCTCTGTAAGAAACGACCAGCAGGATGATTTCAGAGAGGCCTGGAGGGACTTGCATGAACTGATGCTGAGTGAAACGAGCAGAACCAGGAGATCATTATACACGGCAACAACAAGACTATATGAGGATCAATTCTGATGGACATGGCTGTCTGCAACAAGGAATTTTTTCAAACCAGTTCCACTTGTTCACTGAAGAAAACCATATATACCCAGAGAGAGGGATATGAAATATGGACCACAACATAACATTTTCATGATCTCTATTGATATTTGCTTGCATTGTGTTGCCTTTCTCTGATTCTTTTTTTTTTTTTTCTTGTAGATAGGCTTTTTCTTGCACAACTTATCAAGTATTTCAACATTATTAACATGTAGTGGACTTCCTGCTATCTAGGGGAGGGAAAGGGACTGGGGGTAAAATTTGTAATGGAAAGCTTTGTAAAGATCAATGCTGGGGAACTACCCATACATATGTTATACAAATAAAAAGCTTTAATAAAAAAAAAGAATGAGTTTGGGTGAATAAGACATTTTGACTTTTAAAAATACTCAAATTAACTCTAAAGGACATATGAAGTAAGATAGTTTCTGTATCCAGAGGAAGAACTAATCAAGTATATACCCATTTATGCCTAATTAAAGCCATCTTTAAGATGGAGGGGGAAGAAAAAGTTACATGATAACATGCATTTAAAAGCAAGTTATGCATAATATATTTTCAGTTTCAGGTGCAATTATCTTTTTTCTTTGTGTTATGAAACTTATTGTTTTATTCCACAAATTAAAAATAAAATGAAAATAAATAATTTGTGGGTTCCTCCTCACTGAAGGTATTAAAGCAGACATTGGAGGTCATTTGTGTTGTATGATTTCCACATTTGGCTTAAATCAGATGATTGTAAAGGTTCTTTCTCACTTTTAAATTCTGTCTGACTTTTATTCTGTGACTCTGGACAAGTTTCTTTAGCCTCTAAAGAAGAGAAGGATAAAACAGGGAATGTGTCAAGCATGAGTTTAGCTCCTTAACTGACCAAATTGGAAAGATTCTCCCTGTTACCTCTGTTTTCTCTTTAAAAAAAAGGATAGAAAAGAATTTGGGACACTTTGACCTGAGATTGTAAAGATCAGGTGTGTGAGAGGTAAGGGTGTGGCAGGAACATTTTTCTACTTTAAGAAGATCCTGTATCTGAAAGAGGATGTCATTTTTCCTCCTGATCTCTGCATTAGGGACACTCTTTTTCCATCCTCAAAAGTTTTGGACATTTACTTTGGTTACCACTAGGGATCTCAGGGAGAGATGAGGATTTATTATACCTAAGAGTTTTGTATGAAATTGGGAATCAGAAGTGCTCTCAGTGATTTAGTATAGAAATGAGGGTAAAAGAAAGGAACCATTCAGACTTCTGGTCTTAAATATCCTGGGTCTCCTTCAAACCAAAATCCAAATATATCTATGGTATTATATATCAGACAATACCTGCAGTAAATAAATCCTTCCTTTGGAAGTGAGATTATTCAAATGACCTCAACAAAACAGTCCTATCTCTCACACAGAGGTATATTGTCCCAAACCTTCCTCATTCTAGGTCTTCATTATTTTATCTTTGAAATAATGGGTGTGAAATAATTTCTACCATGGCCTAGCTTTAAATTTTCTGATTTTATTTACACTAAAGCAGTGAAGAATTTTTCCCCAAGCTACCCATCAATGAGGTGAAGAAGTGATGAAATGCATTAAACGAGAGGTTGCAGAGGGAATGTAGGGCTATAGTAAAAATAGGGGGAAAGGGAGCCAGATCCTGTCTTTCAGACAAAGCCCTGTTATATCAGAGAAACCCAGAATAGAGATTCTGAAATGTAGTGTGTTTCTTATTGTGCCCAGCTTTTGGCAACCCCAGTGAAATATGAAAAAAAATTCTGGGGTGCCAGAGGTGGTTTTGTCCCAGCCAAGCAGGATGGAGGAGTTACTGAGTCATATGGTAACTAGTTATGGATACATGAAATGAAGAACATATTATAAATGCATTGCAATCATTATCTTTCCATCTCCTTGTTTGATCAATCTTTTATATAACACGAATCTTGAACTCCAATCTTATATTTTAGGCCAAGCTGAGACTTCATGGCTCATAAGGATAATCTGAGCTTTTAGATGTCCACCAGTTTTATAGCCACAGTTTCTTTGCCAAGATTCCACCTCCTGAAAATATTGACAGTGTGCTGACTATGTGGAAGTTAATGGTAGTCAGAAATAGAGGACTGGACCTTCTGCTTATGGCAGCTCGTCTGGTCAGGCTGGCACACTCATCTGGAATGGAAATTGAATGGGAGGTTATTTACTGGTTTTTGAAATTCTGTGTCTCATGTTAATTCCATTCTCTTGTTTTTATGTTTTGCCTTCAAAATATAGTTGCAGTATCTTGGTTTCTTGGTCAAGAAGCTCTGGGTCCCAGTGCTCCCTCTGTCACAAAGTGGCTGAGAACTGCAAATCTCTTGATTTTTCAGGCACCACTCCTAGACCCTGAGCTGCAGAATAGGTCACATAATAGGAGGAGTTTCTTCTCTAGAATTTTCCTGCATCCGTGAAAGTTCTTGGACCTCCCCCAAATGTATATCTTCCTCCCCCACTCTTATCTCCCTCTCCTTCTAGATCCTGTGGATCCTTTCACAAACTTCATGTCTAATGCCAGTGATCCTTCACAAGCATCTTTTTTTTTTTCATGGATTTTTCAGTCACCCTCCCAATCACATTTCTTCTTTCTTTCTGTAACCTCTCTATGATTTTGTCCTTTTTAACTCCACTTTTGATCCCACCTCCTTGTCTTTCCTGCTTTCCCTTTCCTTCTCCGTTGTAGTTTGTATATACTCCACCAGGATGATGTTGAGGTAACAGGACCTTACCAAGCAGAGGGTAAAGTCCTGAGTGGGGGGAGATAATTGCAGGTGGGAGGTTCAGAGTTGATTGCACTTTGCAGAATGATGAGTTTCTAGAGCTCCTAAAGTCAAGACAAGCAGCTCAATAAAAAATGATAATAGGCCAACCTGGCTTGCTTAATGTTCCGTATATAGGATATTGCAACTCCAATATGTCTGCCCTTGCATGAGTCTCCAATATCTGGGATGCGCCCCTCTATCTTTGTTTCTTGGAATCCCTACATTACTTCAAAACACAGCTCAAGGGCCACATTCTACATGAGGCTTTTTCTTATCTGGTCCTTTATAGTCCATTAGCTTGTCTGGTCTTCTCCCTCCCCACTCCATCACTGCTCACCTTAAAGTCCACCCTTTCTCCACCCTTCACTATCCTTTCCTTTGGACTGATTTTCCATTTTGAATCCCAGACTTTGGTTCCATTAGTATAGGAAACCCCTCGTAAGGAAACTCTCAGCTTTTTAAAATAAGTAACTGTAACATTCATAGTCATATATCTATTTGGGAAAACATCATTGAAAAAGACAAACAAATGTAAAGTGGTTATTAGTCCAGGCCTGTTAGAGACTCACCAGTTACCTCAACCAAAAATACTGCCTTGGAGTCAGAGAGCCTTTTCTTGCTCTGGCAAGAAGTTAGGAAGCCCTACTATGAATCAAGACTTTTTCATTGTTACTTTTAATCCTCCTTGTCTGGACTACAGCTTCCTGTGTAGCCACTGGTATATTTATTGAGATTTACCCACATTAAAGGGGGTCACCTATAAAAGGGAGCCCTGATACATTTGTTTAGTTTCCCTTTTCCAATGGAATAAAGAAGTCTGTGTGCTTTTGACCACTTATCTCTTTGGTTTTGCTTTATTATTATATTATTTTTCAGAAATAACTGCAGTTGTGATAATCTGCATGAGTTCTATGGTATTTTTAGAGTTAACAGTGATTATGAAACCTCTGGAATTCTTGGATCTTTTGTTTTCAAGACTGATGTTTTCCTGCTTATTTGACTGATTCTCTTATTGCCAGAGCAAGAAAAGTTAGGTGACTTCTTAGTTTGTCAAAGGTTTTCACTTGAAAGGAAGGCTCTCTGACTCCAAGGTAGTATTTATGTTTGAGGTGACTGGTGTGTCTCTACCAGGCCTGGACTTATATAAACACTTTGTATTTGTCTGTCTGATTAAATGATGTTTCCCCAAATAGACAAATATCCTCATAAAGGCAGTTATTTTTTCATTTACTTGTTTTCCCCATCTGCATGCATTCTGGTCCTGATGCATGAGAAATTTTCATTAACCTTTGCTGTTATTTACTCTTAGTTCTTGAAGAGGAGGATAACATCAGGGAGGTGCTGCCATGACATGCAAGTGAATAGTATTTGAGTGAGGGAAGGCTGTGCAAGGTCACCTGCCTCACTTTGTCTTCAAGAGTTATCTAGGTCTAGTAGCTAGAACAAATCAGGAAGTAGTGCTGGAGATAGTGGGAGACCTTGGCCTTTTACAGGTCTCAGTCTGTTTGAGGCCACACCTATTCAGTGATTAAGACTAGGTAGTAACTGAGGCAAAGATTGGCCTCTTTAACCTAGTTTTAAAAAATCAATCTAAATCAACAAATCTGGAAGCAGAAGACTCTTAGGATCTTTGGTTAAAACAGAAATGATTCCTATTTACATTCACTCTGAGTCATTTGGGACTCAAATAATGACGAATTAGAATTTAGCCTGAGACCTATTGGTCAATCAATCATAGTCAGAGTGATTTTAGGTCCTTTAGAAAGAAATTTAGCCAGGAAACCCCAAGATATTTTTTTAAAATAATAGCTTTCTATTTTCAAAATACATACAAAGATAGTTTTTAGCATTCACTCATGCAAAACCTTGTGTTCCAAATTTTCCTCCCTTTCTTTCTTCCACTCCATTCTCCTAGATAGCAAGTAATTCAATATATGTTAAACATGTACAATTCTTCTATGCATTTCCCACATTTATCATGTTGCATAAGAAAAATCATATTAAAAAGGAAAAAAATGAAAAAAAAATTTTAAAAAGCAAATAACAACATAGAGGTGAAAATACTATGTTGTGATACATATTCACTCCCCATAGTTCTCTCTCTGGAAGTAGATGTCTCTCTCTATCATATGTCCAATGTATTTGACCTGAGTGACCTCATTGTTGAAAAGAGCCAAGTCCATCAGAGTTGATCATCAAATAATCTTGTTGGTGTTGGGTGTAATATTCTCTTGGGTCTACTCACTTCACTTAATATAAGTTCCTACAAGTCTCTCCAGGCCTCTCTGAAATCATCCTTCTGATCATTTCTTATTGAACAATAATATTCCATTACATTCATATACCATAATGATGTAAATTGTGTCGCCCTGATCTTTGAGGGGTTGGGTCTGGGTTAGAGAAACTCTAAAATCTCAACTCCTCCTGACCTTTGGGAGGGCCACCACTCTCCTGTTCCTAGGAGAAACTCCCATGGAGAGCTGAACCTACAATTCAATTGGAGAACTTGGCCTGGGGCATAATCACCACCCTTTACTGAATTGAAAATTAGCCCTTAATCTCCCTAGCCTCAAACCACAGAAGGCTAATAACAGATGACTCTGAACCCCAAACCTTTGCTAAAAATCCTTTCAGGATATGGCCTGCTGGGAGGTTATTCCTCAGTGTAAACCCATCTTTGCTAAAAACCTACCTTTGCTAATTCCTTTTGGAAGAGCCTGCTGAGAAGTTGTTTCTCAGTGTAATAAACCCATTTTTTTGCCAAAAATCTTGTCTGCAGTTCGGGATTGTGAATTCTTTCACAAAACCCCTGTGACACTGACCTGGGGAATCTCTCACCCTCGTTTCTCACACCTCAACATTTGGTGGCCTGCTATGGGGATCCCCAAAATTTTGGCTGAGGTAAGCCTTCTCTTTTTGTTGTCTATTTAATAGCTGGGACACCCAAATACCCAGGAAGATTTGAGCTGTTGAGAGCTTTATGTTCAGCAGACTTCCTTAACTGAGGATGCCCAGACTTGGAGTTCCTGCTTTTTTAGCAGAAGTACCTTTAATCAGGGAACTTCTGTCACCTGTCTAATTTTCTAGGGATTCCTGAGAGGATGGGACGCTATAGAATCCAAAAATGGGATTGGAAAAAATGGGACAATCCATCTCTGTCTCTCTTCTTAAGGATTCTCCCTTAGGCTGTCTCTTAAATAGACACAAATTCAGCTTGAAAGATCTCAAAGATAAAAAAAAAAACAAAACAACTTAAAAGAGAACTGCAGGATGCTGCTAAAATTTACTGGAGGGAAATCAAAATTAGATACTAACCTTTTAAATAATTATCTCCTTCTTACTCCTCTAGGGACACAGAATCCCTCCTCTGCACCCCTATGTACTCCTTATCAGGAGGCCTCTGAATCCCTTTCAGAGACAGGATCTTATGTCCAGCATATTTCTTTAATTCTGTTCCCCTCACACCCTGTACCAGATCCTGAGACTTCCCTACTCCCACTCCTCAATCCCTCTGATACAAGGAGTGGGACCCCTTTTTCTCCTCTTCAGGATCCTGATTCAGCTACTCCCTTCTCACCTCTTCCCCCTGAGAGAAGCAGCTGACTCTCAGGAAGGGACATTCAGGGTACAGGTACCTTTTTCAATGCCAAATCTTTTCCAGATTAAGGAAAAACCTGGGTGTCATTCTGAGGACCCCACCAAGTTTACTGAAGGGGTCTAAGGCCAATGCCCTCCAATTGACCTTTCCTGGGGAGATGTTAATATTAAACAATCTACCCAGATATACTGAGGAAACCGCAGAAGCCAGTTTTGAGCCCTCAAATTTCTTCGACTCAGCTGTTAGAAACAGCTGTTGGAGTCTTTAATAATAGGGACCAAACTGCAGCAGAGGAAAAAGACTGCAGAGTTAAACCGAGAAATGAAGAACAGTCCCAAATTTTAGCTGCTGACATATCTGGGAACAATAGGAGTTTGTGCTTCAGGTGTAAGGGCAGGGGCATTGGGCCCAAAATTGTTCTTGAAGGAAACCCCACCCTCCATCCCCGTCCCTGCCCCAAGTGCTACCCAGGGGCACTGGAGGAGAGACTGCTCACAGGAAACAAGCTGCCCTGCCAATGGCCCGCCATCCAGCAGGATTTTGGGGTTTGGTCAAACTCCCTCTCGATCCACCATGACAGCCAAATCCTGGGTGACCAGTAAGACCATAGAATTTCTTTTTGATACGGGGACTTTTCTTGCTCTGGCACTCTGGTCTCTCTGGCTCCTCCCCACATAGAATGGGGATTGAAGGGAAATTTAAGAATTGTTTGGAGATTTTCATTCTGCCTTGCCTTGCTCCTTCCTTATTATTTCCTCCTATCCTCCTCCCTTATTGAGGTGTGATTTAATGGTGAAATTGGGGGCCCAATTTTCTCTTCTCAGACCTCCAGGTGATCTTTTTGTGCTGCTTTCAAAGCCCTCCCATATTCTCTGAAATTTAGGAGAAAATAGATTCCTCTGTCTGGGACCAAGGAATCCCTGGGTGAATCACTCTAGCTTTAGGTATCAGAAATTTCTTAAACACAAACTTTTAGCACTGGCTAAAGAGATTTCCAGCTGTTTAACTGCAGTTTTATCTTGATCTACAATCCTACCCAAGCTTCCTTAGACAAAGGCAAATTTAAAGTCCACATTGCCTGTTAATCTAAAAAATTTGGGCTGCAGCCTAACCCCCATTCAAGGTCCTGATCAGGTCAACGCTTTTAAGACCCTGAAAGCCAAACTGACCTCTATCCCTGCTCTGGCTCTGTCTAATTTAGAAAAGCTTTTCACTCTGTATGTAGATGAAAGGTGGGACCAGGCCCTGGGGGTCCTCAGGCTTTTGGACCTGCCCAGACCAATCTCCTACTTTCTCTCTCTCTCTCTCTTTCTCTCTCTCTCTCTCTTTTATTAAAGCTTTTTACTTGTATAACATATGTAATGGGTAGTTCCCCAGCATTGATCTTTACAAAGCTTTCCATTACAAATTTTACCCCCAGTCCCCTCCCCTCCCCTAGATGGCAGGAAGTCCACTACATGTTAATAATGTTGAAATGCTTGAGAAGTTATGCAAGAAAAATCCTATCTACAAGAAAAAAAAGAAAATCAGAGAAAGGCAACACAATGCAAGCAAATATTAATAGAGATCATGAAAATGTTACGTTGTGGTCCATATTTCATATCCCTCTCTCTGGGTGTATATGGTTTTCTTCACTGAACAATTGGAACTGGTTTGAGACAATTCTTTGTTGCAGAGAGCCATGTCCATCAGAATTGATCATCATGTAATACTGTTGTTGCTGTGTATAATGATCCCCTGGTTCTGCTCATTTCACTCAGCATCAGTTCATGCAAGTCTCTCCAGGCCTCTCTGAAATCATCCTGCTGGTCATTTCTTACAGAGCAATAATATTCCATAACATTCATATACCATAATTTATTCAGCCATTCTCCAATTGATGGGCATCCCTTCAGTTTCCAGTTTCTAGCCACTACAAAAAGGGCTGCCACAAACATTCTTGCACAGGTGGGTCCCTTTCCCTCCTCTAAGATCTCTTTGGGATATAGGCCCAGTAGAAACACTGCTGGGTCAAAGGGTATGCACAGTTTGACAACTTTTTGAGCACAGTTCCAAATTGCTTTCCAGAATGGTTGGATCCGTTCACAGTTCCACCAACAATGCATCAGTGTCCCAGTCTTCCCACATCCCCTCCAACATTCATCGTTATCTTTTCCTGTCATTTTAGCCAATTTGACAGGTGTGTAGTGGTACCTCAGAGTTGTCTTAATTTTCATTTCTCTGATCAATAGTGATTTGGAGCAACTTTTCATATGACTAGAGATCGTTTTAATTTCATCATCTGAAAATTGTTCATATCCCTTGACCACTTATCTATTGAAGAGTGGCTTGAATTCTTATAAATATGAGACAATTCTCTATATATTTTAGAAATGAAGCCTTTATCAGAACCATTAAATGTAAAGATCATTTCCCAATTTGATGCTTCCCTCCTAATCTTGTCTGCATTAGTTTTATTTGTACAGAAACTTTTTAACTTAATATAATCAAAATTGTCCATCTGGTGTTCAGTTAGGAGTTCCAGGTCTTCTTTGGACATAAATTTATTCCATTTCCAGAGGTCTGAGAGGTAAACTATAGTATGTTCCTCTAATTTGCTTACAAAATCACTCTTTATATCTAGATCATGAACCCATTTAGATCTTATCTTGGTATGTGGTGTTAGGTATGGGTCAAGCCCTAATTTCTTCCACACTAGTTTCCAATTTTCCCAGCAGTTTTTGGCGAATAGTGAGTACTTATCCCACAATCTCCTACTTCTCAAAGAAACTTTTCAGTTTCCCTAGGATGGCCATCCTGCCTTAGAGCAATGGCTGCTATAGCCCTTCTAATTGAAGAAGCCACAAAACTCACCCTTGGGCAGTCACCCACCAGGTTCAGAGCATTTTAGAAACCAAAGGGCATCAATGGCTATCTAGGGGGCAGCTTACTAGCTATCAGGCTCTCCTGATAGACATCCCCCCACACACACACCTGACTCTCCAGGTGTGTCCCACTCCACCCTGCCACTATGCTCCCTGATAAAACTCAGTCAGGAGACATCAGTCATAACTGTGAGGAAGCTTTAAATTCTGTCTCCTCCAGTCTACCTGACTTGAGGAACATTCCTCTTGACAATCCTGGTTTACAGAAGGGTAGAATTTTCTTGAAAATGGAGAAAGAAAGGCAGGCTATTCTGTGGTGACCCTCTGTACCTCTGTGGCACCCTGGAAGCTAAGCCAGTTCTCCCTGGGCCTTCTGCCCAGGAAGCTGAACTCATTGTTCTAACCAGAGCTTTGGAACTGGGGAAGGGATGGAGAGTGACCATCTATACTGACACCAAATATGCTTTTCATCTTTTGCATGCTCATGGAGCTATATGGAAAAAGGGGGCTTTTGACAGCAAAGAATTCTCCTATTAAATATGCAGGAGAAATTCTATAGCTATTGCAAGCTGTCCCAGAAAGATTTTAGTCATATTTTGTAAAGGATGCCAGAAAGGAGATTCACTTCAGGCCAAAGGGAACAGGCTTGCAGATTCAGCTACTAGAGCTGCTGCCCATTCACCCCTGACTATGGCACCTTTAATACCCCATCTCCTTGATTCTTATACCCTTTCATATATCTCACAGGAACAAGTCCTTGTGGAAGAAAGGGGAAACACCATTTCTCCTTCGGGCTGGTTTCAAACACCCTTAAGCCAACTTTTAATTACAGAGGCAAGTCAGTGGAAACTTATTTTGGTCTTCACTGAGCTACCCACTTGGGAAGAAATGCTTTTCAATCCTCTATGAAATACATTTTTACTGGTCACAAGTTGGGAGAAATGATCCCACAGGTCTGCCAGGCCTGCCCAGTTTGTGCCCAAGTAAATCCTGAAGGAGCTGTTAAGCCTCACCCCCTCCTGAAGGCTGTTCAGAGAAGAGGCACATGCCCAGGGGAAGATTGGCAAATAGACTTTACACATATGGCCCCCTGTAAAGTTTCAAGTTGCTTTTGGTCTTTGTTGACACCTGTACTAATTGGGCAGAAGCTTTCCCCTGCAGGACTGAGAAAGCTCAGGAGGTAGCAAGGTGTTGCTAAAAGAAATCATACCTCGCTTTGGCCTGCCTAGCTCCTGGCAGAGCCGCAATGGCCCGGCCTTCACTTCTCAGGTAACCCAAAATGTGGCTGAGGCACCTCCATGCTGCCTGGTGTCCTCAGGCTTCTGGGGAGGGGGAGACAATGAATCACACCCTCCAGGAAGTGCTTACTAAACTGTGCTTAGAGACTGGAGAGGATTGGGAAGAATCTCCATTAAGGCTTCTCAGAGTCCGAATTGCACCCTGGGAGAAGGTTGATCTGAGCCCCTTTGAACTTCTGTATGGGAGGCCCTTCTTAACCTCTGACATTCTTGCAGATCCAGAACAGCATCAGGTCACTCAGTTTGCCTCACAGCTCGGTGCAGTCCAGAAGGCCCTTTCTGAATACACAAATGAGCATCGACCTGAACCTACAGATGCTCATACTCAGATTGCCTCCCCAGGAAATCCAGGGGACATGGTAATACTTGAAATCTTGGAAACCCCAAGGTGCTGAGCCTCTAAGTGGAAAGTGGAAAGGACCACGCCAGGCCATTCCGACTACCCCAACGTCAGTCAGACTGGAAGGGTTCCCCAGCTGGACTGATATTTCTAGGATTAAAAATGTTGCTTCTGTTACCTCTCCTTCAGATATTTGAGAATACTGCTGTGAACACCCTGGAGAAAGAAGGGTAAAGTTGTCTGTATCCTCCTTTCTCTCACTCTTCTTCCTAACTCTTTCTCACTCCAAGAATGAGAACTTTGCTCCTAGCATTTTCTCTCCTGCTTTTCTTGATGTCGTTCTGTGGCCCCTGCCTTTGGGCCAGGGAGCGCTGGGGACCCTGGGGCATTCAAGATTGTTGGGCATGCTCAAGGCAGCCCACAAATGAGACCCGATGCATTATTTGCAAAGGCCCCACTCCCAAATGGATGCCACCTCACTTTTAATCTGCTTTGAGATTTGTTTCCTGCAGGCTCCAAGCTATGAACTTCCAGCTACTCATTCAGTCTGAAGATCCTGGGACCCCTGACTGGGACACTCAACATCCCCTCCTATATGTTGCTGCCGCCTTCATAGCTTGCACTTCCCCTCCTGGCCTGAATTCCCATTGAGCATGGGGACAGCTCTATGGTCCTTGTCAGCTTGAGCAGCTCCAGAAGATGAGACCTCTGTCCCTTTGCCCCAAATGAATTTAGGGTGATGGCTTGAGGGGGGAATGATATAATAGAACTCTGTCCCCTGCTCTTTGAGGGGTTGGGTCTGGGTTAGAGAAACTCTAAAATCTCAACCCCTCCTGACCTTTGGGAGGGCCACCACCCTCCAGTTCCTAGGGGAAACTCCCAGGAAGATCTCCACCTAAAATTCAATTGGAGATCTTGGCCTGGAGCATAATCACCACCTTTTATTGAATTGAAAATTAGTCTTAGTCTCCCTAACCTCAAACCACAGAAGGCTAATAACAGAGACTCTGAACCCCAAACCTTTGCTAAAAATCCTTTCAGGATATGGCCCGCTGGGAGGTTATTCCTCAGTGTAAACCCATCTTTGCTAAAAACCTACCTTTGCTAATTCCTTTTGGAAGAGCCTGCTGAGAAGTTGTTTCTCAGTGTAATAAAGCCATTTTTTTGCCAAAAAGCTGGCCTGCAGTTCGGGACTGGGAATTCTTTCACAAAAATCCTACAACATTAGCCAGGGCAATCTTTGATCCTCATTTCTCATACCTCAACATTAACCTCATACCTCAGCCATTCCACATCTGATGGGCATGCATTCAGTTTCCAGTTCCTTGCTACTACAAAAAGGTCTCCTACAAACATTTTTGCACATATGTGTCCTTTTACCTTTTTTGATGATCCCTTTGGGGCAGGATTCTCATTTTAACTACAGTCTGTTCTCATGATTATCCTCAGGAAATATTTGGTGGGAACAATTTAATTCCATTTGCAATTGACAAATACAGAACTATTCCCACTCATCCAAATGTAAGCTTTTAAGAAACAGGATTAATGAAATAAAAACATTTCAAATGGAAGCTATATGAAATCCAAAACTCTCAGCCATTTACAATTTTTTTCCTTTCTTTTTTTTAAATAGAATTTTTTCCAAATTATATGAAAAACAATTTTTAACATTTGCTATTGATTTTTAAATTTTGAGCTTCCAATTTTTTGTCTCCTTTGCTCACTCACCCTGATGTAACATGATTTTGGGGTCCCCTGATTTTAGAGGGGCTTCTGTTCTGACAATGAGTCAGTGATTCTAGATCTTCTGGCTTTGGAGTATTCCTCAAGAAACTCCCATACCCAATCTGTCTTGACAGCTTGTGGCCTCAGGATAGTTGCACAGATCAAACTCCTGAGACAATAGTGAATAGACCACTCCTCAATTCATTGCTGACTGTCAGACAGCTTCTGGCCTCAGGATAGTTCCATAGATGAAACACCTGAGACAATAGTGAATAGATCATCCCTCAATTCATTGCTGACTGATAATCTTTCAGCAAGAACTAAATTCTGGAGACCACTCCTCCTTCCTACCTATGAGCCATAGAGTTAGCAAATCTGTGATAGAAGCTGGATAAACGTGTCCCCTTGCTTCTGGTTTTCTGCTTATTTCTTCAAGAAATTCAGTCTGCTTTTGTAATGGCACTACAATTACAATAAACTTTGCCCCTTGACTAGGAGATAGGTTCAAGCTTGCAAATTCTTTTGGGACACCTTGGGACATTGGTCTGTGACCGCAAACTTTTGAAGTTCCCTTTCCTAACCTCAACAATCCCCCCTCACTCCAAGGTAGTGATCAATTTAATATGCTATATGTACAAATATATAAAACATTTCCATAAATCTCATGTTGTAAATAACACAAACTACAAAAAGAATACAATGGAAAAAAATTTAAAAAGTGGAAGACATGCTTCAATTTGCATTCAGAATTATTACTTTGTTCTCTGTAAGTGGATACCATTTTTTAAAAATGTTTTTGTTTTATCATGAATCCTTTGGAATTTTCTTGGGTCATTCACAGTATTCCTGAGAGTCACAATTGGTCATCATACTGTATTCCTGTTACTGTATTCCTGTTATACAATGTTCTCCTGGTTTTGCTTATTTAACTTTTCATCAGTTCACGTAAGTCTTTCCAAGTTTTGAATTTTTCTTGTTCATTTTTATAACACATTAACTTTTTATTATAGTCATATATAAGTTCTTTAGCTATTCCCTAATTGATAACTATCCTCTCAATTTCTTTGCCTTGTGAAAAAGAGTTGCTATAAATATTTTTGTATAAGTAGATGCTTTCCTCTTTTTTGATGTCTTTGAGATACAGAACTAGTAATAGTATTGCTGGGTCAAAGAGTATGTACAGTTTTAGTCTTTAATGTGTAATTCCAAATTGTTCTACATAATGATTGGATTAGATCACAACTCCAACAAGAGTGAATGAGTGTCTCAATTTTACTCACTTACCCTTCAATATTTATCAGTGTCCTTTTCTATAATATTAGTCAGATAGATCATCACTGTTTTAATTTTCATTTCTCTACAATCAAGAGGCATCTAGAATATGATTATGTGACTTCATGTAGCTTTGATTTATTTGTTTGAAAACTCCCTGTTCATATTTTTGACCACATTTTTTAAAAATGGGAAATGAGTTGTATTCTTACATAATTGATATAGTACTCTATATATTTGAGAAATGAGGCTTTGATCAGAGAAACTTGCTGCAAAATTTTCATAACATTCTGCTTTCCCTTTAATCTTGGCTTCATTGGTTTCGTTTGTGTAAAAACCTTTTTAATGCAATATGAATAAATTATTCAATTTACATCATATAATAATCTCTATTATTTGTTCAGTCTTGAATTCTACTTCTGATGAATTTGGCAGGTAAGGTATTACTGGGTTTCTTAATTTGTTTGGAGTATCATCCTATATGTTTAAATCATTTACTCATTTTGACTTCATCTTTGTATAGAATATAATATTCTGGACTAAACCTAGTTTTTTCATGCTGCTTTCCAGTTTTGACAGCAAATTTTTTTTTTTTGCCAAATAGTGAGATCTTGTCTCCAAAGTTTAGCGCTTTGATTTCTAAGGTCTTTTACTTTGGTTTACGGTGTGCCTAATCTTTCCCACTAATCCACCCATTCTGCTTCTTAGTATGAGATAATTTTGATTACCACTTAATAGAGTTTGAAATATGATATGGCTTAGGCCACCTATCTTCAAATTTTTTAAAATTTATTTTCTTGATATCCTTGATTTTTTGTTCTTCCAGCTCTATATTATTATTATAGCCCTATAAAGTGATTTTTGGTAGTTCAATTGTGTCATTGAATAAGTAAATTAGTTTAGATAGGTTTTTCATTTTTATTTTATTGGCTTGCCTTAAGAAGAGACTCTCCTATAGGAGGAAGTTGTGACAGAAATTGTTTGAGCCAAATCATTCAACTTTGTCCTTCCCATCCTAATTCAGTTGTAGCCAGAGGGTGGGAAAAGAGTCCACATGACTTGGACGCTTTTCTGGTTGTGTAATATGTGGGATTGTTTATAATTTCACGACAGACAGCAACACTTCCTTTTTAAAATCTCCATGTTCCTTCCCTATTGGGTAATCCCCTAGCCATAAATATATACAAGGGCATTCCAGTGTCTTGAAAAATTTCCTTCTGTCAGATTCAAGTGTGTAAGAGCTGAAGTGAACTCAGTAGAGGATAACAAAAAGTTCCAGTTAGTTCTGAATTCACTTGTTTTATGGCCTGCTAGTCTCTCTTTAGTTGACCTTCCCTCAGTGTATCTATAATTTTCAAGTTCCAGTCAACAGATCATGAGAATCTTCCACTTGGTTTTCATGGTGCTCTTTGTGATCATCTACTATACTGACACAGGTAAGGAGTAGTCTGACCTATAAAGAGATAGCATTCTGAATATGGAGAATGAGCTCAATAAAGGTCTTTATTAGATGTCCAGACTATCTGGCCTTTGGATTACTCCTGGGGTCTCTCTAACACTAAGAAAGATGAAAGGAAAAGCTACTGCACTTAGTTCAAGGAGTTTATTATGAGAACAAAGTTGGATAGATAATGTTTCACTTATGGCCATAAGGAGAAAGGGCTAAGATGAGAGAGGTGGAGAGATCCTGCTTTGGGAGATGTTTATGTATTAAAAAAAATTCTTTAAAATTTCAAGAAGATAGGACAGCTTGGAGTAAGATAAGTCCAATGTATTATCAGAATCACACCAGATTTGTAAGATACTGTGTTGGAAGGGTCTGAGAAGTCACCTAGCAAAGCCCCTACTCCATTTTATAGATGAGAAAATTAAAGTCAATTTTCATCAACTTGTACAAGGTGAGTGGCAGAGTTTGGATTCCAACTCAGAGGTCATGGATCTAAGTGCAGGAAAAAAGTGCACATCTTTTCCTGTAGCATCATGATGCACTATATGTACAATTCCTAGGACATAGTAGATATATAAGAAATACTTGGTTATTGAACAATTTATTATACCTCTTTCTCCCTTCATCTCATTGCTTGCAAAACCTATTTTTTTTCCCCTTTATACTCTATTCCTGGTCAGAGCTACTAAGAACTTATTTCTTCCAAACACTATTCTTTTGTCTTACAAATTAAATAAAACTGCTTCAGTTTCTTTGTTCCCACTAATTTTTTTTTGTACTGACAGCATTATTACCAGGTTGCTTATGAAAAAAAAAACATTGAGATGCAATGGATTGTACTCGAAAGATAAACCCTGTCCCTTAGGAGTCACAAGACTTGGACTGAGATCCTTGGTTAGGATATTTAATGGTTTTGTGAACCTATCAATTTCCCCTTTTTTTCATGAGACTCAGTTTTCTTATATATAAAATTAAAGGGAATAGTTTAGATAATTTAGATAATAATTAGATCCCTAATCTAAATGCTGTTTTTTCCCCTAATCTCCATAAAATTCATTTCTAGTGGCAAAGGAACTAGTTTTCTTAATTTTTAATCAACCAGGAATCTGAGTCTGTTTTGCTATTTGGCAGTGATAGCTAGCACTTTAAGTTTTTCTTTCTTTCTTTTATTGTTGTTGTTGTTGTTGTTCTTTTCTTCTTTTTTGGTGAGGCAATCATGGTTAAGTGCTTTGTCGCTTTGTCTAGGATTACACAGCCTCGTAAGTGTCAAGTGTCTGAGGCCAGATTTGCACCAAAGAACTCCTGACTCCAGGACCAGGGCTCTATTCACAGTGCCTTATAGTTGCCCCTGTTTTAAGTTTTTAAAAATGTTTTTCTATTTATTAGTATCATCCTACAAATGAGGAAGCTAAGGAAAACCAAAATTAAATGACTTATCCAAGATAGCAAAGCTTAAATATTTGAAGTCAGGTGAGAGCTCTGGAATTCTTGGTTTTAGGTCTAGCTCTCTATCTAAAGGTAGTGAGAGACATGGGAGTTTACTGAGTAGGAATTAGACATAGTTAGACATGCTATGCCAGTGAAAGCTCAGGTGCAGTCTCTATACCCATTTCTTTCTCCTTCCAGTCTTTTAAGATAGCTTAGTTTTTAGTTAGAGGTTGTTAGAGTAAAATGTCTCCCATTTTATAGGTAATTGAATAAAGCTCAGAGATGAGAATCACAAAATTACACTAGTTTTAAAAATGGCACATTAGGAGTGAAATCCAGTTCTCTTATTATTGAGACCAAGATTCTCCCCCCCAATTATATCATATAATATTATTGATGGATTACATTTTAAAAAATCAAATTAATGAATGAACTTGCTAATCTATGATTCAGATTATAACAGAATCTCTCTTTTTCTATGGGTTTATAAAGATTTTAAAAACATCTTTTTCTTCTTTCAACAGGCTATGGTGAACTTGGTCACAGTAATAGGTGTATAAAGAATAAGGGCATATGTATGCTTACTATGTGCCGAGAAGAACTCTATATGTATCTTGGAAAATGTAATTTGCTAACTAGAAATTGTTGTGTGCCAAAAAAGGATTTGGTATGGCGAAGAAAGTGAGATGAATCGAGGCTTCAGGATATGGAAATATAAATGTATAGAAGATAGAAGTTAAAATGGATGGTATTTTCATTTTTCTTTTAATAAAGAAGAAACTAAATTGGACATTATACTTCCTTTTTTTTTTGAAACATCCCTCTGTCAGCTTATGAAAGACAGAGGTGAAATTGAGATGACCAAAGAAGCTATATAAAAGAAGAGTTGGGCCAAAAAGGAAACCTTCTGGGACACCTAAAGTTAGAGGGCATGAGTTGGATTATGATGCAGCAAAAGATACTGAAGAAGTGCAGGCAGATAGGTAGGAGAATAACGATGAGAGATTGGGGACCCAAAATCTTAAAGAGAAGAACATATCAAGGAGGCAGGAGTAACTACAATGAGATCATTGACAACCTGAGAGAAGTTTCAGAGGAAGGATGAAATAGAAAGTCACATTGCAAGGGTTAAGAGGAGAATGAGGGAAGAACAAGGTGAAACACATATTGTAAATTATAAGAGTTTATGCATAAAAGGCTGAAGATTATGGGAATGGAGAAGGAAGGAAGGAGTTAGAGATTTTGAAGAAAGGTGAGATTGTGGGGAAAGAGGCACCATCAGAATTTTGAGGAAGCATGAAAAAATCTGAGTCATTTGGAGAGTGGGGCAGTAGGTTGATGAATGAGGTTTGTATATCAATGTAGTTGAAGTTGTATAACAAAAATTTTTAGTGGAAACATTCAGAATGGCTGCATGATTTTCTTGATGTTTGTTCAATAATACAAGTTTGGGAGATAGAACAATGAATCTGCCACTGATTCAAGGGAACTTTTTCAAAGGTATATATGTCTAGGGAATAACCCAGTAGGAGATGCTGATATTTCAATAGGAATTATTGCTGCACAAACTGAAATTTTAAATAGCCTCATATATATAACCAAAAGAATTCAAGTCATGTGGGTTCTTTTCTCTTTCTCGGGCCACAAGAGGATTGGCATAGGGAGAACCAAGCTGAATTCAGGAAGCTTCTCAATCCTTCCTTCTTTTAGCAGGGTAGGGTCTCTGCTACACTAAGCCCTACTGGTATTATTGACACCCAAATATTTTATATTATCTTCAGTTATTTTAAATGGATTTTTTTTTGCTATTGGCCTTTGTTGGTAATATACAGAAATGCTGCTTTTTAAAAAGAGTTTATTTTAAATCCTGTGAATTTGCTAAAATTAAAGTTTAAAACTTGCCTTTTGGTTGATTTTTCTAGGATTCTCTAAGAATACCATCATGTCATTTGCAAAAAGTGATCATTTAATTTCCTTATTGCTATTCTAATTCCTTCAATTTCTTTTTCTCCTATTGCTATAACTAACATTTCTAGTACTGTATCAAATAATAATTGTGGTAATGTTTGTCTTTGTTTCATACCTGATCTCAATGAGAAAGTCTCTAGTTTATTTTCATTTTGGATGCTGCTGGCTAATGATTTTTTATAATATTCATCATTTTAAGGAAAGTTCCATTTTTTCCCCTTGCTTTCTAGTATGGGTTTTTTTTAATAGCTTGTATTTTGTCAAAAGTTCTTTCTTCAAATATTAAAATATAATCTGATTTTTATTGGTTTTGTTATTGATAAAATCCATTACACTAATGGTTTTGATAATCCTCTACCAGCCTCTAATTGCTGATATAAATCCAATCTGGTTATTGTGTGTGATCTTTGTGTTATATTATTGTAATGTAGCTAGTATTTTATTTAAAAATTTTGAATCAATATTCATTAGGGAAATTGGCCTATGATTTCTTTTTCAGATTTTTTTCAGCATCTAGCTTAGATATTCACATTATATTTGAGTCATAAAAGGAATTTGGTCAGACTATTTATATATTTTTAAAAATACCTTTTACAGTACTGAAATTAGTTGTTTTTTAAATGTTTAGAAATCATCCCTTGTGAATCCAGCTTGTACTGGGAAGTTTTCTTGGGGAATATAATGGAGTGTTCAATTCCTCTTTAAAAGATAAGATCTTAGATATGTTTATTTCATCTTCTGTAAATGTAAGCAATTAATATTTTTGTAAATATTCATCACAATCATAATTCTTGGCATATAATTGGGTAAAATAGCTACCAATAATTGCTTTAATTGCTATTTATTGATGATGAATTTACTCTTTTCATTTTTAAACTACTAATTTAGCTTTTTTCTTGTTATTGTTTTCTTTATAAAACCATCTTTTAGTTTTTAGCAAGATGTAGTTTCCTTCTTTGTCTTTTTAAATTAGATCTATTTTTGCTTTTGTTTTGCCTGGACAATTTATATTTATACAAACCTAGATCCACTTTTCTTAGATGATCAGTTTTATTGACAGATAAATGGGCAAAATAGCTCCTAATAAGTACTTTAATTTCTTCTTCATTGTCAGTGAATTTACATTTTTGATACTGGTAATTTGATTTTTTTCTTTTTTATGCAAGCTAATTATCCAATAGTTTTTCTACTTTAAAAAAAATAAACCTGCTGCTAATTCTATTTATTAGTTCTAGGGTTTTCCTACTTTCACTTTCTCTCCTTTGATTTTCGGTATTTTTAATTTGATAATTATTTGGGGATTTTTATGTTTTCATTTTCAAGTTATTTTTAATTGCAGGCCCAATTTTTTGATTTGCTTTGTTTTATTGATCAAATAGTTAAGAAATATAAGTTTTCTTCATAAGTACAATTTTGTGTGCATTTCCTAAATTTTGGTATGTTGTTTCATAGTTGTCATTATCTTTAATAAAAGTATTGATTGTTTTTATGATTTGTATTTTGGTCTATTCTTTTCTTTTTTTCTTTTTCTTTTCTTTTCTTTTCTTTTTTCTTTTTTTTTTCTTTTTTCTTTTTTTTTTTTTTGCTGAGGCAATTGGGTTTAAGTGACTTGCCCAGAGTCACAGGGCTAGGAAGTGTTAAGTATCTTGAGATCAAATTTGAACTCTTGTCCTCCTGACTTCAGGACTGGTGCTCTATCCATTGCACCACCTAGCTGCCCCTAGGCCTATTTATTCTTTTTTTTTTCTTTTTGCTAAGGCAATTGAGGTTAAGTGATTTGCCCAGGGTCACACAGCTAGGGAATGTTAAGGGTCTGAGATCAGATTTGAACTCAGGTCTTCCTGACTTCAGGGCTGGTGTTCTATCCACTGCACCACCTAGCTGCCCCAATCTATTTATTCTTAAGAATTATTTTACTCAGTTTCCACTTAATTTTTAATCTCTCTTCCTATGGCTGCTTATTGAATAATGAAATTAAAAGGATGAATTTAACATTTTTGCTATTCCAAATTTGATTGTGAGGTTTTTATGCCCTGAGACATGGTCAATTTTTGTGTCAGTGTTGCCTACCATTCTTTTATGTCCCCATTAAATTTTTCTCCCAAAAGCTATCATATCTAACTTTTATGAAATTGCATTTATCTCCTTAACTTTTTTCTTCTTATTTTTGTTAGATTTATTTAGTTTGTAGAGGGGAAATTTAATGTGCCTTATATATGTAAATTCACTTTCTATTTACTACTGTAAATACCATTTGGTGCATATGCATTTACTAGTGAGATTTTCCTATATGCATGCGTCAAAAAGTCATTTTTCCATATTCCATAATCTTTTTCCTTAATTTTTTTAAATCTTTTTTTTCTTTGTTTCTTTTGCTACTTTTGTCTCAGTCCATTTTTGTTGGATATCCACTTTCACTCTTTTTTTTTTTTTTTGCTTAAAAGGTTTAATTGATAACTTTTGTTTGGACATCACTTTCATTTTAAATATATCTTTTCTCAATGAATAAACAAAGGAGGAAAAAACCCACCTGTTCAGCAAAACTAACCAACATTGAGTCTGTCAGTAAATGAAATATCCAAACCTGATGTATTAAGTGTTTATTTAGTGAAGTTAGGCCAGGAGAACTGTAATTGATTCGGAGGATCAGGGATTTCAATTTTAGCTCTGCTATTTACTGAATATTTTCAGGCAAATAATATAATGGTTCTGGGTGTGTTTCTTTGATAGCAGTGATTTTAATCCAATTTCTTTTTTTTAACTATCTCCACTGCTTTTGTGTCTACACTGCATCTGGTAGAGTGTATAAAATATAAGATGTACTTCATAAATGTATTTTATTTGAGCCTTATTTTATTGAAAGCTCCAATGAGTGATGAATAACCACCTTCACTGTCCACCACGTCCACCACTATTACTGATAACTAGAAGTTAGAGCAAGAAATTGGCCATAGGCAGGTAAGGTGGAATAAAAATGTTGGAGATTGCATGGATGTGAACTGGACAGAATCCCTTTATCTCAATAAAAGATCTCCCTGAAGAAGAGTTAAATAAACTGAAGAGGCTGAAACTGAATTCTTTAAGCTATGGAAGGGATATGCTCAAGCCCAAACCTAAGAAATAGTAGTAATAGGAAGATAATTAGAATATCTGCTCTGGAAGAATTGAATGAAAAGTTTTTATGAAATTAACCCCAAATATTTGCGCAAAAATTTGTAATAAGCCTGTGGAAATGGGACCTCTCCTTAATAATGGCACATCTCCCATTTGTATTGTCAACTTTGGTCAAGAAACGGGTTCTCAAACTGGCATCACATTCTGCCTTTAAATATCTACCTTTGAGTAGAGTTGGCATGAACCACATGATCAAATGTAACCAAATGTGAATGCACAGGTTACTAGACATGTTTTTTAATCACTTTTTAGACACTGTCATGAACACTGATGGGGATCTCGATGCTCTGACCTTTTGGAATTCACTAGATTTTCCCATGTTTAATCGTAGGAAAATGGGGGGAAAGTTTTCTTTCTTTCTTGTTTCTATCTCAAAGACAACTCTATCTCTCTGTCTCTGTTTCTGTCTCCATCTCTCTCTGTGTGTCTGTCTTTGTCTGTGAGTCTGTCTCTTTCTCTCTCTCTTTCGTGCTGCTAGATGCAACATTGCCCTATGTGGTCTTCAGTTAGGATGTATCATTGCAAAATAACTTACTGACTTAGACAGATATGAATCTGAGAATCTGATTCTTCAAGCCAATCAAAAGGACTTTTATGTATGGCTGCATCTTTCATCCAATCACTCGAAGCACCTAGGATTTTTTTCAAAATGACTAACAGCTATTTTGCATTTGTTTTACTACTTTGAAATTTGAGTGGAGATGTTAAGGCCTTTAATTACAAATTGGAGATAGTAATTTTCCCTTCTATCCAAATAGTCTTTCACTTTCAGCATTAATGAACTATATAATTTTCTAATTAGAAAAGTTCCCTGTTACATAATCCATTTTTCAATCCATTTTCTGAAGAGCTGACAAAAAATGTTCTGAAAACACGAGTCTGCTTGTGGCTCTTCTCTGTACCAAAATGTCTCAGTTCAGTGATCTTTAATGAATATATATAGACTCCTTGCCTAACTTTCAAGATTCTTTTTTCTATGATTCTCATATACACTTGCAGCTTTATTCCATATGACTGCATTTCATAATCTCTATATTCCAGGCAAACTGGATTGTTTAAAGCTCCTCAGTATTAGTACTCCATCTCTTATCTTCCACCTCTAGAAGTTGTTTTCTGTTCTTGGAACAAATTTCTTCCCACTCATCACCTTTATCTCACAGAATCACTGCCTCATTCAAATTTTAGCTCAGAGGTAATTCACACTAAAAACCTTTCCTCTTTTTTGTCTACTTGTTAATTGTCTGTCCCTACATAACTGTCCTTTGAGATACCTTAGTGAGAAGAAAGCTGACGAGACCCTGAGTTGAAATTTTTCCCCTGAAACATAATTACTAAGTAAGTCTAGGCAGCTCTCTAAGGCTCTAAGTTGCCTTTCAGATTAAGTTTATCAGGTGCTTCATAAACTGAAGAAATCATATATCTGGTATTTATATCAAGACATCTCATATTCAGCACACCTAAACTGAACCAATCATCTCCCGCCTCAGCAGGGCCCTCCTTCTAAACGTCCCTATAACTCTCTAGGGCACCTCCAGTGTCCTAATTCCTCAGGGTTCCAACACAGGGTGATTTTCAATTCTTTCCTATTTCTTTCCCCCACATAAAATGCAAAGTCAAGATGTATTGATTTTTATATTGGCTACATCTCTCAAATATGCTCCTTCCTCTGCTTTGATATTATTACCATATGCTTAGAGACACATCACATTAGGCCTGAACTATTACATGACCTACATTTATATCTGGTTGCTGTTTCAAGTCTATTCCCACTCCAATTGATTCAGTCACCAAAGTGATGTTCTGGGAGCAGAAGCCCAAAAATATCATTCCCAAGCTCTAATGGCTTCCTATCAGCTCCCAGATCAAATTAAAAACTCTATTGGATATTCAAAGCCCTTCATAATTACTCCCTTCTACCACCCTTTCTTTTTTGGTTTCTTACACAATATTTCCAGCTACATATTCTTACTCTCAATGATACTGATCTCCTGGCTGTTCCAGAAACTAGATATTTCATCACTTATTTCTGGACATTTTCTCTTCATGTCCTCCTTTCTTGGAATACTCCCCCTCCTCATCTCTGACTCCTGGCCTGTCTGGATTTTTAGATGTACCAATTAAAATTCCATCTTCTAGAGGAAGCCTTTCAAACACCCCTTCTAATCCTAGTGATTTTTCTCTATTTATTCTGAATGTAGCTTGTTTGTATGTTTTTTTTAATATTATTTGTATATTTTCTCCATGAGCTTCTTGAGGACAGTATGTTTTGCCCTTTTAAAATATCTCCAACCTTACCACAATGCCTGGTCTATAGTAGGTGCTAAGTTAATGATTCTGAATTTCTGATATGCAAATATGAACACGAACACATCTCATGTCATACACAGATACAGTAGATAGACAAATATATATGCCATATAACATGGATCTAATATTTATACTATATATACCATATATGCAGATATATTATAAACATACATACAGATATATCAATGCATAGTTTTGTGTGTGTCTATGTATGTACTTAAGTATGTTCACACATGTTTATGTATGATATACATGTGTGTATGTATATGTACATATTTAAAAATGAATACAGTGTATATTATGTATATATATATATATATATATATATATATATAGAGAGAGAGAGAGAGAGAGAGAGAGAGAGAGAGAGAGAGAGAGAGGGAGAGAGAGAGGGAGGGAGAAAGAGAGAAGAGAGCATATTATCATAGAATATAAACTCCTCAAAGATAAACATTTAATGTTTTCTTTGTTATCCATAACACATAAAACGGCATCTGGAACATGGCACTTAATAGATGCTTGTTGAACAGCATTAATCAAATAAAAATGCAAAAACAAGTCAAGTGACAAGGCAAAGAAAAAAGAAAATAATGACTGCAGTAGAAGCAGTAGAAAAAATTTCTGAAAATACAGAAGAAAATTAAATCAGAAGGAGACAAAGAAGCAAATATAAGGGACTTCCACTTTCACAGAATATTTTTTTTTTGGCAAAAGGGACAGAAACAGAAATTTCTTATGAGAAATACAATGGCAACCAAAAAGAAAGAGGCCTCTAAGACAAATGTGGTGGCTTATTTGAAAGAGTCCCTGTACCCCTAACCAAAAAAAGCACTGTTAACATGGGAATATGATATTTTTGGTCCTTCAGCTTTTATTTATATTTGCCTTTTTTCAGGGTTTCAATGCTTTCTAATACCTGGGAAAATATAAATCAAAGAATAATCTGGGGATCCTGAGAAATTTGCAATTTATTATATTTGATAGAGCTGTAGATTTGGACTTTTTAAACCTTAGGTATAGTTAGGTTTTCCTATATTTAGTCTAACCTTAGGTGACAGGTCACTAGTCACAAGTACAGCATTAGAAGGCAAAGATGGAGAGAATGGTAAAACAACTTTCCCCTGAAAGGCAAGATGATGTCAAAACTGAAAGCCCATCAAAGACTCCTCTGTACTGCTGAGAGGAGCCCAGCAGAGATGCTTCCAAAGAGAGCAGCTGCTCTGGACTGAAGTTGGCCAAGATCTGGCGAGGCTCTGGAAGCTTGCTTGATAGGAGAGCTCTGGAGCTTCTGGAGCTCCTTGGAGAAGAATCTTGTTGTGTGGAGACCTTGAGCTTATTGTTCTCGAGTGTCATCTGAAGAGACAAAGTGGGCTGAGCACAGGTAAGTCCTGCCACTCATTGATCTGGGCATACTTTTATTTGGAGAAAAGTTCTGTAGTTTCTGGTTGATTATTGGAGAAACTAGAATCTTACTTTCTCTGTGATAAGAGTTGTTGGAGCTTCAGTGCATAAACTAGAATACAGATCTGAGGATCTTGGTGGCTCTTAGACCAAAATGTCACTGAAACAACTTAATGTTTTTTCAGAGCTCAATCAAGGTAGCCAACCTGGAAAGCTGTCCATCCCAACCTTAGGGTTTAGGTATCACTAAGGATAAAATTAGTTATGCTTTGCTAAAAGGAATAACATTACTTGTACAATCCAAAATTATATAAGACAATGTGATTTTTTTTTCATCCTGGCTGGAGAGTAGAAAGCCTCAAAGGAGCAAAACATGATGAATGAAACAGGCTGCTCCCAAAAGAGACTCCTGACTCATATTCTTGAAGTCCAGTTATGAATTCCCAAGTTACCTGAGTTTAGTATTTCCTTACTTTACAAAACTATGTTTCTTCATGTATATACCAATTGGCCCTCTTCCAATAGATCCTGTGTGTATTGTTGGAAGACTGTGGTCTAATAATATAGGTATACTATTACATGATATTTTGATTAATGCTACTTCTTTTTTCCATTAAATCAATATTGGTTCTTTTTGCATTTGCATTTTCATTAAAATATTCCATAATTCAATGGTTAATGGTGTCATTGAGAGCTTTGAAAAAAATAAGAAAGCAATTCAGAGCAGGATTAAGAGTTAAAATTTTGAATCATAAGTGGATGTTTTCTCCACTCCTGCTCTCATACACACACATCAAGAAATCCATAGGAATTTCAGGATGAATTGGTTGGGGGGTGGTTAGATATGGTCAAAGTCATTCCTCCATTGAGAAAAGTCCTCATTCATATGTATTTGGGTGAAAGCTGGGATGAATGAGCCAGGACACAGAGAGACATATGATATAAATGATGGCTACTTAGAATAAGAAGACTGGATTTACAATCAATAGATATTCCAAGTGACATTTCATTCTCTTATTTTCTCTGGCTGATTATTTACCTTTTCTGGGCCAAATTTTGCTTATCCATAAAATGGAAGTGTGAGTTTTATCCATTAAAAAATGAGAAAGTTGAATTTGCTTTTGTCTTCTTCTCTAACTCAAGAACCTTAGGGATTATCTTGCCTAATCACTTTGGTGAAAGCTCAGTCATTGTCCCCAAACCCAAACCGGAGGGGAATTCTCAGTCATGAATCTCACTAAAACAATAAGCAGGTCATCATGTTCTATAACTCCACCACTAAATCAGCATACAATGGTTATTCCATCATCTGGCATAAGCATAACAAAGAAGGCAGCCAATGAGAAACAAGCACCAAGAGGATGTACAACAGGATGTTGGACTGCAAACTACAGATGGGATTATTACCTAATGCAACACCCTCTCATTCTCCTTTTTTGCTGTCCTTGGGCCAATTTAGGAGAAAGCAGGCTAGTTATGAGATCATGATCATCTATGAATATTCCCTACCCCATCCCCACCCTGCATGGCTTTTCTGTATACAATGTGACTAAGTGTATGCACAGCTCACTCAAGGCTTTAGGACCTCTTCATGTGAGCAAACACTTAAGTAACCTCAATATTCACATGTCTTGCGTTGTAATCAGCACCATTTACTCTACGCAAAGCCTTGCCTTGCTTTGCTAGGCTGCTAACTCTTTCCAGGAGTCTAGCTTTCTGAGTGTGCAAATCACAATTAAGGCTTTTACTGGATTTGGAGATGGCCTGATTATGGAATTCTTTCAGATGACACCACAAATCACTCTCCTTTCCCCAATAACTTCACTCACAAATGAAAAAATCAGACCCAGACCTGTACAGGACAGTTTTGTAAGCAATGAAGTGGGAATCCAGACACAAAGGAAAGGAGCCTCTGTACAGAATGAGATACCCTATGGACTGAGAACACAAAGGCACCCAGAAAGACCATTCATAAACTGAGTTTTGTAGAAAGCTTTTGATTCTAAGACACAGAGATGACTGAGAGTGTCCAAGACATGGCAGAAAGCTTGGGCAAAGACATGCAGGTGAAGATGGATTGTCCTGTATGAGGCACAATAAATAAGCCAGGTTGCTGAGTGAGTTGAATGAATATAAAATGACTGCAAAGGTAGGACTCAAGCAAAATATCAGTGGTTTTGAATAACAAAGGATTTTTTGCATTTTTTAAGTAAAGAAGGCATGAGTTCAGAAGGTGTCACCAGATTCATTTCCAGTAAGTAGCTTTCTGGAGTGTGTCATCCTAAACAAACTGCCCTCTACCCTGTGGATGCCTGGAGCCCAACCGCAGAGTCAGGAATCAAAGAGAAGTTTAATTTCAAAGTGAGGGAAAGAATCTGCTAGCAAAGTCCCCCTTCCTAAGAAGGGGAGCTCACTTGGTTATAGCAGAGGTAGGGTTTTTAAGCATGAAAACCAGGTAGACCACAAACACAAGGTCTTAAGTAAACAATTGTGTCATTAGGCTTATTATGGTTGTTCTGTGGGGCACAGAACCAGGGTTAATGTGTCCGGGACACGCATGGGCAGCACAGAGTACCTGATACAGTTCACTTGACAGTTATGCATGCAAGGGATTCTTGGCAATTACAAGTATTGGCGACTGGTGTTATGACCTCTCAGGGCACAGATTGTTTGTGGAGCCTGGGTTCTGTAAAACATGATGTCTCCCAATTGTTTCTTGACGCAATAAAGGAATAGAAAAAAAAATAGAAACTATTCTTTCCTTAAAATCTTTAAAAAATGAGAGTTCACAAAACAAAATTGAACCCTATCCTACCACTCTCATTCTTACCCTAATTCTCAGCTGTGTAGAATGCTTAAAACACTGCTATGAAAGACTTGTCTTTCCCCTAAACCTCTATGGAATCCTCTATTCCATGCATATCTTATTTCTAAGATCAAGACACAATAGTTGTGAAGAAGGTGCAACCCAATGAATGGGAGGTTAGAACAAAATAGGATAAGAACAGAAGAAAAAAAGTCTGCAAGTGATGGGTTATGTAGAGCAGAACCTCTCCAACTGGGGAGTGATATAACTCATAAAAGTTGAATGTGAGGGAATGTTGTGATCTGGATAAAAATTTTATGGGATAGCTATATAGTGCAGTGCATATAGCGCCTGCCTTAAGTCAGGAGGCCTCCAGTTCAAATCCTACTTCAGACACTTACTATTTCTTATCTTTGGGTTCTGGGCAAGTCACTTAACTGCAATTGCCTCAGTAAAAAAAAGTCACAATTTCTATTTCTACTCCATCATTATAATTACAAAAAGCTAAATACCTCTATTGAGTTAATCAAAACTATTAAACAAAGAATAAATACATATTTAATTAATTTAAAAACATCATAGTTTCTTTGATGATTGAATTCAAATGGATGAGGCCACACATGAAATATCTTCTGATGAGCTGAATGAATCAGATTCATTACATTATGGCTAAATCTAGCAGGGAAAAACTTGTGAAAAGGTATTTTCTTTGAAATGGGAATGTGGCTCCAAAAGAGAACTTTTAAATTCACCCAAACTCCATTCTAGTCTGCCACCTCTAGCCACTGACCAAGTGAGAACTTTACAAATTTGAAATCTCAGAAGATCTAGAGTTCCCATCAATGTTGGTTTCAATGTCCACAAATAGACAAAAGTCCATCTAGGAACCAGTAACTGTTAATTTACTCCTTGGCCATATTTGGTTTGAATGTGTTCTACCTAGAGATCTGTGTGTTCAAGAGGGAGAGAATGTGCTTCCAGTTTCTGAGGGTGTGGAGCAGAAATGAGGCTGTTTCTTTAACCATTATCCTTGTATTATTGCTTAGTACAAATCCTTTCTAAAACTCTGCTTATGCTCTTTCTCAAAATTCTTGCTGGCAGCAGGATGATTTCAGAGAGGCCTGCAGAGACTTGCATGAACTGATGCTGAGTGAAATGAGCAGAACCAGGAGATCATTATACACGGCAACAACAATACTATATGATGATCAATTCTGATGGACATGGCTCTCTTCAACAATGAGATGTTTCAAACCAGTTCCAATTGCTCAGTGAAGAAAGCCATATACACCCAGAGAGAGGCCTATGGGATCTGAGTCTGGATCACAACATAGCATTTTCACACTCTCTATTGATGTTTGCTTGCATTATGTTGTGCTTCTCAGATTTTTTTTCTTGTAGATACGATTTTTCTTGTACAGCTAGATAACTAAATATGTATATATGTTGGATGTCATTTATTTTAACATAGTTAACATATATTTAACATATTTAACAACAAGGGTTGGGGGGGAGGAGAGAAAAATTTGGAAGAGAAGGCTTTACAAGAGTCAATGTTGAAAAATTACCCATGCATGTGTTTTGCAAATAAAAACCTTTAATAAAAAAATTCTTGCTGGCAGTTGATGAACTGCTGTCAGGTTAAATCCTTAGATTTAGCAAGAGGATTCCTTAGTTTTCCAAGGATATTCCAAAAACCTCTTATGGAGAGAATTCCTTTTCTTTCTGGGAACCAGTCTGAAAAAACAAATGGAAGTTATGGAAGTGGTGGAAAGGATAATGGGGAGGAGGTGTTATTTTATAAGGGATTGGATGTACAGGAATTGGAGTAGCCAACCTGGGATTTTCACAAATCTTTGTTAGAAAGACAAAGTGAGGTTTTCAGTGTCAGGATCTGCTTTTTTCATCTCAGACTTCTACCTCTAGTATTTGAGCTCAGCTTGGAAAATAAAATAAAAAACAGAAAAATTCATTCAACTCTAGCATAGATTGTGACATATTTCCTTCTACTTTTGCTTCTTGGATTTGGGCTTGAGCCCATGCCTTCCACATTTCAAAGTTCCTCCCCAGTTCATTGAACTTCTCCTGCTTACTTCTAATTGTCCTGTTCTGCAGTATATAGAATATCTCCTACTCACTTCCATTCACTTTCCAACATTTAATTTATTGATATTTTTCTAATTTTAAAAATATTTTAGTTGAATAATTTTTATATTATCTCTCCTGGATTTGTTTTCCATGTTATTTGTTTTTTATTTTTAATTTTCAAAAACATGCAAAGATAATTTTCAGCATTCACTTTTACAAAACTTTGTGTTCCAAATTTTTATCCCTCTCATCCCCCCCCCACTTGCCTTCCCTACACAACAAATAATCCATGCATTTCCACATTTGCCATGCTGCACAAGAAAAATCAGATCAAAAAGGGAAAAAATATAAGAAAAATGCAAGCAAACAACAAAGAATAAGGCGAAAATACTGTTGTGATCCACATTCAGTCCCCATATTCCTCTTTCTGGATGTACATAGCTGTCTCCAACACAAGCCTATTGCAATTGGCTTGAATCACCTCATTGCTGAAAAGAGGCACATCCATCAGAATTGATCATCATATAATCTTGTTGCTGTGTACAATGATCTCTTTCTCCAACACTTTAATTCTATCTTTCCATCCCTAGGGCCGTTATCTTTGCTCTGATTTCTGGTTGTCCATAATAGAGTGGTCAGTGAGGATGGTTCTAGATGCCAGCAAAGTATTTTTATATTTTTGTCATAGGCAACATCTTTGGGTTATCACCTATTGGAGATTTTGAGCTTCTGCTGTCACACATACAATCAACCAAATGGCAAGTTATATTCCAGGTTCGCTTCTACATTCTTTTTTTTTTTTCCGCTTCTACATTCTATGGATACAAAGACAAAAATGATCCTTAAGATTCTTATCATTTAAAGTTTATTCACAATCTTAAAGAATCAAAGGATTTAGATTTAAAGGCCTATATATTATGAGGAAAATTAAATCCAGAGACAATAAGTGATTTATCTGAATTCAAACAGTAAACAAAAGAAGTAATTTAAACCCATGTTTCCTGATTCAAATCCAAATCTTTTGCTCCAAGTTGCTAAACAATAAATACTTCATAAACTATGAAGAACAATATTATCTATTGTAAAAATGATGGGATCATGTATGGCTAGCTGTGGTTGGAAGAGAAAGGCTGAAGTATTGTTCTGAGGCAAACGGGCAAGGGCACTGATGGGGAACAGTTTAACTTTATAGCCTCACCTTGCTGTATCCAACCAAGAAATTCAAGTTATGAACCCTGAGGTTCACCTTCTGTGGAGGTTGGGGAAAGCTTAGCCGTGTCCCCTCAAAAATTCTGGTCATTACCCTGAGGTTGAATTTCCCCTATAAAATCTGTCTATGGTTCACACCAGCTTTGCAGAACCCCCTTTGGGTTAGTCTCCCAAGACAGTCTCCCTCGTGATGCCTTTCTCCCCCGCCCCCAACTTGGTACTTCTTGTCTCATGACACTATTATTTATGGTGTCTTTATAGATAACTAGCTTGGTTAGAGTGCTGAATCCCTTCTAGGATTTAGCCTGACAGCTATGGGCATTCCCCAACCTTAAGTAGTGTTTCCTTTCTCCTGGATAATTGTAGATTCGACTTTCCATCATTAATTGTTAAAACCTCTTTCCTTGCTATGTGCTCTTTTGTATCCCTTCATTTTTTTCTGTAACTTCCAAATAAACTTACTTTTGCCAAGAAAAATGGCCATTGGGACTTCTTCCCATAACTGAACATCAGCCATGCTACATCAGCCACATAAAAATAAATTGCTATAAAATTAGATTATAAAGAATTAAACCATAAACATTTGCCTAACTGGGCTACTCTGGCCTGTTTCTAATTGGTAATGCCAGTATGGCAAATTGCCAACACTTTATTGCATTTATCTAAACACAATAAAACTTCATAGATGCATCCTTGCAGTAAACATTAGCTATGTGATTGTAAGGAGAGACAGACAATGTTAGCGTGGCCAAGGCAATATGTGGTGCAGAGTTCTGGATTGATCATTGAACATGATCTTGGAGAGATGGACTGAACATTTCTATCGGGTTCTCAACAGACCATCATCAATCAGTGCTGTAGCTATTGACCATTTATCTCAAGTTGAGATCAATCACTCTCTAGTTGAAGTTCCAACTGAAGAAAAGATTTTGAGTGCTGTCAGGCTACTTTGATGTGGTGAAGCACTAGGTGCTGATTCTATTCCTTCTGAGATTTATAAGGTGGGGGATTCAGTTTTAAAAAAAGACTGAATTTTCCAGATTACATGGCAAGAGAAAGCTATGCCCCCAGAGTTCAAAAATGCCTCCATTGTCCATCTTTATAAAGGTAAAATGAACACATTGTCCTGTGACAATCACAGGGGAGTCTCTCAGTTGTTGCTGGTAAGGTTCTTGCCAGTGTTCTCCTTAATAGACTGACTGTACATCTAAGAAAAGGTCACTTACCTGAGAGCCAGTGTGGCTGCAGAAGAGGCTGAGGAACAGCTGACATAGTGTTTATTGCCTGACAACTACAGGAAAAATTCTAGGAGGAAAACAGAGGTCCACTCCATTTGTAGAGCAGAGCAAAGCCTTTCATACTGTCAGTCCTGGGGACTTGTGGAAAATTATGCAAAGCCTTTGATACTGTCAGTCACAGGTCTTATGGAAAATTATGTCAAAATTTGATTTCCCAGAGAAGTTCATGAGTGTAGTACAGCAATTTCAACATGGCATGTTTGCTGGGTTTTGGACAGGGAGCAATGCTCTCAAGCTTTCCCAGTAACCAGGGCAGTAAAAAACACTGTGTGCTTGCTCTCTTGCTTTTCAGCATATTTTTAGACATTAATGTTACCTCACACAAATATTTTTTAAAAGATAACAATAGCCTTTTATTTTCCAAAATGGATGCAAAAATAATTTTCAACACTTACCCTTACAAAATCTTGTGTTTCTCTCTACCTTATGCCTTTCTCCTCCCCCTGGACAACAAATAATCTAAAATAGGTTCTTCTCAACATATTTCTACCTTTATCATGCTGTACAAGAAAAATCAGACCAAAAGAGGAAAAATGAGAAAGAGAAAAAAGAAGCAAACAAACAATATTAAAAGATGAAAAAAGTACTATATTGTAATCCATATTTAGTCTCCATATCCTTGCTCTGGATGTGAATAGCTCTTTCCAATACAAATCTATTGGGATAGTTTTGAATCACCTGACTATTGAAAAGAGCTGAGTCAATTGATTGATCATCACAATGGTTTTGGTAACTGCTGCTTTATAATACAGTTTTAGGTCTGGTATGTCTAGGACATCTTCATTTGCATTTTTTCATTAATTCCCTGAAATTCTTGATCTTTTGTTCTTCCACATGAATTTTATTATGTTTTTTAGCTCTATAAAGTAATTTCTTAGCAGTTTATATGGTATGGCACTGAATAAGTAGATTAATTTAGGTATAATTGTCACTTATTATATTAGCTCAACCTATCTGACATTCTACTAAATGTTTATAGCCAAGTTTATTTATGCGAAAAAGTATTTTACAATTATATTCATATAGTTTCTGGGTTTGTCTTGGCAGTTAGATTTCCAAATATATTATGTATACTCATCTGAAATGGGATTTCTCTTTCTGTCTCTTGCTAGTAGACTTTGTTGGTGACATATAAATGCTGATGATTTACATAGATTTGTTGTCTTGCAACTTTCCTAAAGTTGTTAATTGTTTCTCATAGTTTTTAGTTGATTCTTTACGATTCTCTAAGTATACCATCACATCAATTATGAGTGACAACTTTGTTTCCTCATCACTTACTCTAATTCCTCAATTTATTTTTTTGGCAAAAAATGATCATTTAATTCCTTTGTTGCTTATTCTATTTCCTTCAATTTTTTTTCTTCTTTTATTGCTATAACTAGCATTTCTAGTACCCTATTGAATAATGAATAATGGTCATCTTTGCTTCATCCCTGATCTTATTGGGAAGGTTTCTACTTTATCTTCTTTTCAAATGCTGCTTGCACTTGAATCATTAATTTTTGATAATATATAATATTTGAAAGAAAGTTCAATTTATTCCTTGCTTCTTGGTATTTTTGTTTTGTTTTGTTTTTAGGAATTGCATTTTATCAAAAGCCCTTTCTACAGCTATTAAAATAATCAATTAAAATAAAATATAAATAATCACATGATTTCTTATTGTTATTGTTTTGTTATTGATATGGTCAAATATGCTAATAGTTTTGGTAATCCTTTATCAAACTCTTATTCAAGATATAAATCCATCTGATTATTGTACATGATCTTTATGATATAAAACTGTATTCAAGCCAGTACTTAAAAAAAATCCAACAAAACTTTGCATTAAAATTCATTAAGGAAATGGGCCTATGGTTTTTTTCCCCTGCTTTGCCTACCATCTAACTTAGGTATTAACATTAAATTTGAGTCATAAGAGGAATTTGGTAAGATTATTTCTTCATCTATTTTTCTAAATCTTTTTTATAGATTTGAAATCAGTTTTATTTTAAATATTTGGAAAAAATCTCTTGTGAATCAAGCTTGTACTGAAACGTTGTTTTAGGAAAATCAAAAGGCTTTTTCTGTAATGCTGTGGGAGAAACTGAGACAGTATCACACATTGGAGACCAGTAATATTTTATGCATGTTAATTGGAGAGTTTAGAATCCATAGCTATGGATTGGGACTTCTGGGACTCTTGTCTCAAATCACATTGAGAGTTTAAACTGGCAAACATGCCAGCCGACTGGATCTCAAGTATCCAGCAAATAATGAGTTTGGTTATGGGATTCTTATAGGGCTCCCTGGTGCTCAGGGGAACAAAGAGCTCAAGAGGCAGAAAGAGTGGTAGGGTACTGGGGGGGATTGGAGTTCCAGGAAAGGACTATCAATTCAGTTCTGACAGGTTGGGGGTATGGAGGAAGGATCATAAATAAGTTTGGGGAGAAGCTAGGAGACACTCAGTCTGAAGCCAAAAGATAAGGGGTATATCTAGGTATTTGAGATGGGTCATATGGAGGTGTTATGAATCTGGAATGCTAGCCCAATTATTCCTAATGGTCAGAAGGGGGGGGTTACTATTGAGGCAGAACAATTAAGGGAAACTGAAACAGAACAATTGAGGGAAACTGAGACATGGAACTGTGGCACAATGGTTCAAGTTCTTTTTTTAAAGATAGAATTTTAGATGTGTTTATTTCATCTTCTGTTAATCTAGGCATTTTATATTTTTGTAATTATTCATTCATTACACTTATAATTATTGGTATATAATTGGGTAAAATAGCTTTCAATAATTGCTTCAATTTTTTTTTTTTTGGTGAATTTACCCTTTTCATTTCTTAAACTGATAATTTAGGTTTTTTTCTTGTGATTGCTTTCTTTATAAAAGCATCTTATGCTTTTATTAGTTTGATGATTTTCTTTCAGCTTTACTAGTTTTTCCTTTGAGTTTAATTTTGTTAATCCTTCCTTGATTTTTTTTTGTTTTTTTTTTAGAATTTCTAATTTTGTATTTACTTGGGATTCTTAATTTGTTGGTTTTAATATTTTTATTTGCAAGTACAATTCATTGACTTGTTCTTTGTCTGTTATGTCTTTGTAAGCACTTAGGGATATATATTTCCCGAAACTAATGCCTTTGTTATATTCTTTAAATCTGGCTATGTATTCTCCTTGTTGTCATTCTCTGAAGAGACTGTTAATATGTTATGTGATTTGTTCTGTGACCTACTCATCCTTTAGGGTTAGTTTATTTTGTGTGGATTTGTTCCTGAAAATCAGACAAGCTGAACATGGTTTACTCCACAGAAGAAGCTTCAAGTCCTATCTTTTTTCAGCACCTATCAATCACTTCTGGTTTGACCCCCCAAGAAGTCACAGTATGAAATTACTGCTTTGTATCTTTGAGTGCAGGAAGGGGACAGGAACTTTGCTTAAAATATGGGGAGAAGCAATCTATTAAAATAATTTTTGCTCTGGATTTGTTTGTTGGTGTCCTGAGCAGAGGGAATGAATGTGGCAGAAACACCTAGTTTTCCAAAGATGAATGTAATTTTTTTTCTTTTCATTTGTTTTCTTCTTTAACAGGATGTGGGTGGGGAGATATGAGCAAAACCTAACAGAAAAAATTGAAAAGATGTCTGAGTAAGTTGTGCTTAAAATTCTAAGAAAAATGAAATAACTAATAGCAAAACCTCAGAGACCATATCTTTTGTTGAAAAGGAAGAAAAACAGGTCATTGAATAATGTCTTGAAGGTGAAATTCTCACAACAGCTGTGAGTGTTGGTGACTTAAAACAGCCCACTGCTTTCTGTGCTATAAAATGGAGGCCCATACACTATTCACATTTTACAATTCCTTCAAAAACGGATTTTTTTTTTTTGGTTAGCATTGAATAAGCTTAAATGCAAATGAAGCTAAATACTGTCTAGCTGTTTCTTTCTACCTGCTTACATATTTTCCCTTTTGTCTAAGAGTTCTAGAATTTGGTTATCAGATTCCTGAGAGTTTTCATTCTGGGATTTTTTTTTTTTTTTGCAGGAAGTGAGTTGTGGATTCATTACTCTCTAGTTCTAATTCACATACCCTCTGGTTCTAGGATTTCAGGGCAGTTTTGCTTAATAATTTCTTAAAATATGAGTCCGGACTCTTATTTTATATCATGGTTTTCAGGTAGTCCACTAATTATCAAATTATATCTTTTTGACCTATTTTCCAGGTGAGTTGCTTTTCCAGTGAAATCTTTCATATTTTCTCCTATTTTTTTCATTCCTCTGATTTTATTTTTGTTGTTTCTTGATGGCCATGATCTAGATCTACTTCCATTAACCAAATTCTAATTTCTAAGAAATTATTTTGTTTCCATAGAGTTTTTGTACTTCCTTTTCTGTTTTGTCAGTTCCACTTTTTAACAAGCTGTTTCTTTCAGTGAATTTTTTATCTGTTTTTCCATTTTGGTGCCTTCTTTACCAAGCTGAAACAAAATATCATTTTTCTTTGAGACTTCACATTTAGGCATTTTGACATTGTTTTTTTTCTAAACACTTGTTTACATCAAGGCTAAGATCACTAAGGTGGAAGAAATGGGCCTGCCCTTGTCAGTAATATTAATGATTCTTCTAACCATTTTTCAAACTTGTTCAATCTCATAAATGTACTTGGTTTCCAGAAGAATCACAGGAAAGGGTGGTATTATCCTAACTCCAAATGGACTGTCTGTCCTCTATTTTATCACCTGGGGATTTTGTTTTGAAATCTCTGGAAAAGCCAAGGAGTATTATATGGTTTTCAGTGGTAGTTTTCATTTCTACTCAACTTCCCTGTGATGTTCCCTTTTCAAAGAAATACATGAGGTTGGAAACAGCAGATAATTACTGCATTTACTCCCCTACTTCTTTCAGGTTTTATAAGCCTAAATAAAAATTTCTACTGTCATTACATTGTGATATCTGAAGTTCTCTGAATCCTGTGCCCCCCTATACTTTTGGGAGAAGGAGCACTCGAAATTGCTGGGGCCCCCTGATGACTTCCAAGTTCTTCCTGACTAGAGAGATGCTCTCCTGAACCACTCCTGAGTTGCTAGCATAAACAGTAGCAAGCTTCCCCCAGGGCAGGACACAAAATCCCTTGCCTCAGGAAGAGGAGATGCAACCCTCTTTGAAGGATCATTTTCAGCCAGTGTGTTCACCTGTCTCTCAAGTTGGGGGATGGAATGTTATGGTATAAGCAAAATTTCATCATGTGAAACTTTCATTCCTAATGCCATTATTTAGTTGTGTCACTTTGAGTTAAATGATTTTAATCCTCTAAAGCTCAATTGCCTCAGCTGTAAAATGGAATTAATACTTTACTTGCTTGAAGGTTGGGAATTAGATCTAATGATCTATTTGAGCTTTAAGAAATAGAAGGAGGAGGAAGTAGAACAGAACTTCTGTCCTAGAAGAAGAGTTTAATGAAAAGGTTTTCTGAGTTGAACTCCAAATACTCATTGCAGAAAGCTGCAATAAGCCTGGGGAAATAACAGCTCCTATCCACATCTCTTGTACAACTCCCATTTGTATTGTCAACTTCGGTCCCCAGAAGGTAAATGACTACTTGTCTCCTCAGAGTTCTAGGGAATAAGCCTGACTTGCTTAGAATTCATACCGAGGATGCTTCTAAGTTACACAAGAACATTAGTGTGCTCCTCGTTGAAATTTTTAGAAATGATATTTGGGAAAAGAAGTTTTAGGTAATGTATTCAGTAGCAGGTGTGATATGAACAGTGGTTAACTGGGGATGCATTCAGCCTTACATACCTATCTCTGAGTAAAGTGAGCATGGACCATTTGACCAAACGTGGCCAAGAAGTGAATTTACAGGTTACTAGATATTTTTGTCCCTTTGTGGACAGATGATGAAGATGATGTCAAACACAGGAGCCCATCAAAGATTCCTCTGTGCTGCTGTGTTGCTGAGAACAACCGCTCTGGACTAAAGCTGGCCAAGGTCTGGAGAGGCTCTGGAAGCTTGCTTGATGGGAGAGCTCTAGAGCTTCTGGAGCTCCTTGGAGAAGGCAGAACCTTGTTGTGAGGAGGCATAGAGCTCATTGTTCTCTGGTGCCATCTACAGAGGCAAAATGGGCCAAGCACACATAAGCCTGCCACTTACTTATTATCTAGGCCCACTATTCATTGGGAAAAAGCTCCGTAAGCTATTGGAGAAAGCAGAATCTGACTTTGTCCTATGATTAGAGCTGTGGGAGCTTTAGTGCCTAGCCCAGAATGCAGATCCGAGGATCTTTATGATTCTTAAACCAAACTGTCCCTGAAAAAGCTTAAAAGTTTGTTCAGAGCTCAATTACAGAAGCCAGCCTGGAAAGGTGCCCAGCCCAGCCTTGTGATTCAGGTACCATTCAAGAGAATAATGCTCCTGCTCTAGTAAAGGACTAAACTTTTCTTCTACAATCCATTTGTAAGAGAAGCAACAGGATGAATGAGCTAGCATAGAGAAAATATTGGACAGAAACAAAGACAATTTATATTTGCACTAAGAAGAGCATTGCAGAAATCCTATCAGGACTTCTGGGGGTGGAGCCAAGATGGTGGAGATCAGACAGGAGTCTCTGTAACCTCCTCTAACCTTCCCTCAAACCAACAACATATGAAGCCTCTAGACTGATTCTGAAGCAAAAAAATCCACAATATCTGAAGAACAACACGATTCTAGAAGAAGATACTCTGGAAGAACCTCAAAACAGGTATGTCTTAATTGGGCAGGGGGGTGGTCTACTGAACCCAGACTGCAGCACAGGAAGAACAGGGCAGGGAGTTGGAGCAGGGAGCTGGAGCAGGAGTTGGAACAGGAGGGGGAGCGTTGTGCTTTTCACACACCTGGGAGTCTTCTGCGAGCCTCTTGGAACAATTTGTCCTGATTGTGGGCAGTTGGTTTGGAGGGTCTGCCTTTTGAGGGGGATAGATTGTGAACCACTGAACCCCTGATGAGCATCGGACCTACCTGCCATTACACAGCACCCTAGGGTGATCAATCAGTAGGACTGATCAGCACCTGAAATAATTCAATCAGCAGAGCTGCCCCAGGGCAAATTAAAGCAGCTGGACCACCTTTGCCTTAAACAGACCTCACACCTTTAAAAAAATGAATAAAAAACCAAAAAGAGCTCTTACCATAGACAAATTTTATGGAGAGAGGGAAGAACAGACCTCAAATCCTGAGGCCCCTAAAGGTAAAGCAACTCCAGAAAAAAGCCCCAAAGAGAGACATAAACTGGTCTCCATGTCACAAGGCTTTCTTTGAAGATTGCATAAAAAATCTTAAAAGAGAGTTAGAAGAAACATGGGGAAACAAAATAAGATCACTGCAAAATAAAATAGAAAAAGTGGAAAAAGAATGCAATGAACAAAAAAATGTAATTGGTCAATTGCAAAAGGAACTAAAAACAGTAACTGAAGAAAATAAGACATTAAAAATTAGAATCGAACAATTGGAAATGAATGACTCATCAAGACTTCAAGAATCAGTCGAACAAAAACAAAAAAAGAAAAGATAGAGAAAAACATGGAATATCTCCTAGGAAAAACAAGTGACCTGAAAATAGATCTAGGAGAGACAATCTAAGGATTATAGGGCTTCCTGAAAGCCATGATGAAAAAAAGAACCTAGACACTACCTTCCAGGAAATCATAAAAGAAAACTGCCCTGATATTTTAGACCCAGAAGGCAAAATACTTATTGAAACAATCCACCGATCACCTCCTGAAAGAAACCCAAAAATTAAGTCCCCCAGAAATATTGTGGCTAAATTCCAGAACTATCATACAAGGAAAAGATATTACAAGAAGCCAGAAAGAAACAATTTAAATATCGGGGAGCTACAATTAGGATCACACAGGACCTAGCAGCTTCTACTTTGAAGGATCGAAGGGCCTGGAATCAGATATTCCGAAGGGCAAAGGAACTTGGATTACAGCCAAGAATAAATTACCCAGCTAGAATGAGCATTATTTTCCAGGGAAGAAGATGGTCATTCAATGATATAGGAGAATTTCTCCTATTTCTACTGAAAAGACCAGAACTGAACAAAAATGTGATCTACAAACACAGAACACAAGAGAAAAATGAAAAGGTAACAAGAAAAAAAAACTCTTGAGAACTATATTTATGTTATAGATACTTATAGAATGAGGGTTGATTTTATGAATCTATTATTACATTATCATTATGATATGATTACTGTGATTTTATGACTATTATGATATGATTATTGTGATTTTATGATTATTATGATATGATAAACTGAAAAAGAAATTAGAGGTAGAAAAGGGATAACACTGGAAGAAGAGGAAAAGGAGGTAAAATAAGGGAAATTACATCACATGTAGAGGCAAAGAAAACCTATAATGATTGAGGGGAAAAAAGGGAGGGGAATGAGAATTGGGTTAATCTCCATCTCATCAGATTTGGCTCAGAGGGAATAATAGACATACTTAAGGAAACAGGAGGGAAAGGGGGAAAAAAGGGTGGGTGGGGCTTTAAATGGGAAGGGTTGTTTGAGGGAAGTGGTTATCAAAAGCAAAATAGTAGGGAGGAGGGAAAGGGGATAAGAAAGAGAAAAGCATAAACTAGGGTAAATAAGATGGCAGGAAATACAGAATTACTTATTTTAACTGTGAATGTGAATGGAATGAACTCTCCCTTAAAGCTGAAGCAGATAGCAAACTGGATTAAAAACCAGAATCCAACAATATGTTGTATACAAGAAACACATCTAAAACATAGAGATACAAACAGGGTGAAGGTAAAAGGCTGGAGCAGAATCTATTATGCTTCAGGTGAACAAAAAAAGCAGGGGTAGCAATCCTGATTTCAGACCAAGTAAAAGCAAAGATAGACTTAATTAAAAGAGACAAAGAAGGAAATTACATCTTCCTAAAGGGTACCATAGATAATGAAGCAATATCAATACTAAACATATATGCACCAAGTGGTATAGCATGGAAATTCCTAGAAGAAAAGTTCAGAGAGATGCAAGAAGAAATAGACAGCAAAACTATAATAGTGGGGGATCTCAACCTCCCTCCCTCAGAACTTGATAAATCAAACCACAAAACAAATAAGAAAGAAGTTAAGGAGGTAAACAGAATGTTAGAAAAGTTAGGTATGATAGATCTTTGGAGGAAATTAAATGGAGACTGAAAGGAGTTTACCTTTTCTCAGCAGTTCATGGAATTTATACAAAAATTGACCATGTGTTAGGACACAAAAACCTCAAAATCAAATGCAGGAAGGCAGAAATAATAAATGTATTTTTTTCAGGTCATGACAGAATAAAAATCACATGCAATATAAGGCCAGGAGAAAATAGACCAAAATCCAATTGGAAACTAAATAATTTTATCCTAAAGAATGAATGGGTGAAACAGCAAATTACAGACACAATTACTAATTTCATCCAAGAGAATGACAATGAGACAACATACTAAAATTTGTGGGATACAGCCAAAGTGGTAATAAGGGGAAATTTTATATCTCTAGATGCTTATTTGAATAAAATAGAGAAAGAGAAAATCAATGAATTGGGCTTGCAACTAAAAAAGCTAGAGAAAGAACAAATTAAAAACCCCCAATCAAATACCAAACTTAAAATCCTAAAAATAAAAGGAGAGATTAGTAAAATAGAAAGTAAAAAAACTATTGAATTAATAAATAAAACTAAAAGTTGGTTTTATGAAAAAACCAACAAAATAGATAAACCTCTAGTTAATTAAATTAGAAAAAGGAAAGAGGAAAATCAAATTGTTAGTCTCAAAAATGAAAAGGGAGAACTTTCCACCAATGAAGAGGAAATTAGAGCAATAATCAGGAGTTCCTTTGCCCAACTGTATGCCAATAAATTTGATAACCTAAATGAAATGGAGGAATATCTACAAAAATATAGATTGCCCAGATTAACAGAAGAGCTAATAAATTACTTAAATAGTCTCATTTAGAAAAAGAATTAGAACAAGTCATTAATCAACTCCCTAAGAAAAAATCCCCAGGACCAGATGGATTTACATGTGAATTCTACCAAATATTGAAATAACAATTAACTCCAATATTATATAAACTATTCGAAAAAATAGGGAATGAAGGACTCCTACCAAACTCCTTTTATGATACACACATGGTACTGATATCTAAACCAGGTAAAACAAAAACAGAGAAGGAAAATTATGGACCAATATCCCTAATGAATATTGATGCAAAAATCTTAAATAAAATATTAGCTAAGAGATTACAGAAAATCATTCCCAGAATAATACACCATGACCAAGTAGGATTTATACCAGGAATGCAGGGATGGTTCAATGTTAGGAAAACTCTTAACATAATTGAATATATTAATAATCAAATTAACAAAAAAAATATGATAATCTCAATAGATGCAGAAAAAGCATTTGATAAAATCCAACATCCATTTCTATTAAAAACATTAGAGTATAGGAATTAATGGACTTTTCCTTAAAATAGTCAGTAGCATCTATTTAAAACCATCAGCTAGCATCATATGTAATGGTGATAAACTGGAACCATTACCAATAAGATCAGGGGTGAAACAAGGTTGCCCACTATCACCATTACTATTCAATATTGTATTAGATATGCTAGCCTTGGCAATAAGACAAGAAAAAGAGATTAAAGGAATTAGAGTAGGTCATGAGGAAACCAAATTATCACTCTTTGCAGATGATATGATGGTCTACTTAGAGAACCCTAGAGAATCAACTAAAACACTATTAGAATTAATCCACAACTTTAGCAAAGTTGCAGGATACAGAATAAATCCACATAAATCATCAGCATCTTTATACATCACCAACAAAATGCAACAGCAAGAGATACAAAGAGAAATTCCATTCAAAATGACTATCGATAGTATAAAATATTTGGGAATATATGTGCCAAGGGAAAGTCAGGATCTATATGAGCAAAACTACAAAACACTCTCCACACAAATAAAGTCAGATCTAAACAATTGGAAAAACATCAAGTGCTCTTGGATAGGTTGAGCGAATATAATAAAGATGGCAATACTACCTAAACTAATCTATTTATTTAGTGCTATACCAATCAAACTCCCAAGAGATTATTTTACTGACCTAGAAAAAATAACAACAAAATTCATATGGAAAAACAAAAGGTCAAGAATTTCAAGGGAATTAATGAAAAAAATGCTAATGAGGGTGGCCTAGCTGTACCAGATCTAAAACTATATTATAAAGCAGTGGTCACCAAAACCATTTGGTACTGGCTAAGAAATCGAGTAGTGGATCAGTGGAATAGGTTAGGTGCACAGGAAAAAATACTCAATGACGATAGTAATCTAGTGTTTGATAAACCCAAAGACCCCAGTTTTTGGGATAAAAACTCAGTATTTGACAAAAACTGCTGGGATCATTGGAAACTAGTATGGAAGAAATTAGGCATTGACCCACACCTAACACCATGTACCAAGATAAGGTCAAAATGGATTCATGATTTAGGCATAAAGAATGATATGATAAACAAATTAGAACAATGTAGGATGGTTTACCTCTCAGACCTGTGGAGGGGGAAGGAATTTGTGAACAAAGAAGAACTAGAGGTCATCATTAATCACAAAATAGATAAGTTTGACTATATCAAGTTAAAAAGTTTTTGTACAAACAAAATGAATGCAGACAAGATTAGAAGGGTAGCAGTAAACTGGGAAAATATTTTTACATCCAAAGGTTCTGATAAAGGCCTCATTTCTAAAATATATCAAGAATTGGCTCATATATATAAGAATTCAAGCCACTCTTCAATAGATAAGTGGTCAAGGGATATGAACAATTTTCAGATGATGAAATTAAAACCATCTCTAGTCATATGAAAAGTTGCTCCAAATCACTATTGATCAGAGAAATGCAAATTAAGACAACTCTGAGATACCACTACACACCTGTTAGATTGGCTAAAATGACAGGAAATGATAATGATGAATGTTGGAGGGGATGTGGGAAAACTGGGCCACTGATACATTGTTGGTGGAAATGTGAACAGATCCAGCCATTCTGGAGAGCAATTTGGAGCTATGCTCAAAAAGTTATCAAACTGTGCATACCATTTGACCCAGCAGTATTTCTACTGGGCCTATATTCCAAAGATATTTTAAAGGAGGGAAAGGGACCCACATGTGCAAAAATGTTTGTGGCAGCCCTTTTTGTAATGGCAAGAAACCAGAAATTGAAAGGATGCCCATCATTTGGAGAGTGGCTGAATAAATTATGGTATATGAATGTTATGGAATATTATTGTTCTGTAAGAAACAACCAACAGGAGGATTTCAGAGAGGCCTGGAGAGACTTGCATGGACTGATGCTGAGTGAAATCAGCAGAACCAGGAGAACATTATACACAGCAACAAGACTATACGATGATCAATTCTGATGGACATAGTTCTCTTCAATAATGATGTGATTCAAACCAGTTCCTATTGTTCAGCGATGAAGATAGTCATATACATCCAGAGAGCAGCCTGTGGGAACTGAACCACAAGACAGCATTTTAACGCTTTCTGTGAATATTTCCATGCATTTTGTTTTCCTTCTTAGGTTGTTTTTTTCTTCTTCTATTTCTAGATCTGATGTTTCTTGTGCAGTAAGATAACTGTATAGATATGTATACATGTATTGTATTTGTCATATAATTTATCCTATTTAGCATGTATTAGATTACCTGTCATCTAGGGGTGGGGGTGGGGGGAAGGAGGGGAAAAGCTTGGGAAAAAAGTTTTTGCAAAGGTCAATGTAGAAAAATCACTCATATGTTTTGTAAATAAAAAGCTTTTAAATAAATAAATAAATAAATAAATAAATAAGAGCATTGCAATCAGCAGATATTTTAGTGACTATTTCCCTCTGTAATCCCTGGCTTATTTTTTATGTTTTGTGGGCCAACATTTGCTTATCCAGGGAGTTTTATTCATAAAAATGAGAAAGTTGGATTTGCCTCCAAGTCTCCTTTTTTAACCACTTTGGTGAAATCTTAATGACTGCTGCCAGCCCCATACTGAAGAGAAATCCTCAATCATGTGCCTCACTAGCACAATGAGCAGGTCATCATGCTCTGTAACTATAGTACAAAATTACCAAGCAATGATCTAGTTTAAACATAACAAAGAAAGCAGCCAAGAAAAAATAGCAACAGCAGGATGTAGGGCAGGACGTTGGATTGTAAACCACAGAAGGAACTTTTCCCCATTGTAGTACCAGCATACTATCATTCTTCAATTTCCTTGGGTCAATATATGATAAACCAAGTGAGTTATTAGATTTTTATCATGCTTGTATCTCTTCCTTCAACCCCCTTACACATACACATTTCTGTATACATTTTCACTAATTGTATGTATCATTCCATCAAGGCTTTAGGATCCCCCCCATGTTACCAAACACCTCTTGTAACCTCAAAATGTACAGATTCTGTGTTGTGATTAGCACCATTCACTCTATAAAAATCTTTGTCTTGTTTTGCCGGCCTGCTACCTCCTACAGAGAGCCTCCCTCTGAGTGTGCAAATCTCAATAACTGCCTTCACTTAAATTTGAAATGTCCTAAATTCTTTTTTTTTAATAAAGCTTTTTATTTGCAAAACATATGAGTGACTTTTCAACATTGACCTTTGCAAAAAAAAAAA
>JAJPUD010007527.1:82992-103689 GCA_023553655.1 Myrmecobius fasciatus | reverse complement strand
CACATTCTTCCAATTGATCTCCAATCACTTCGGGGTCTCTTTTATTACCCCAGTCTTCTTATTGAACTCAGCAGAGGTGCATAAGAACATTTTGATCATCTTTAGAATCACATCAAGAAAATATCAGCAAGATGATTTCATAAAGTCCTGGAAAGACTTGTATGAACTGATGCTGGGTGAAATGAGAGGAACCAGGAGATCATTGTACGTGACAACAAGAAAACTATATGATGACCAGTTTTGATGGATGTGGCTCTCTTCAAAAATGATATGGTTCAAACCAGTTCCAATTGTTCAGTGATGAAGAGAACCATCTACATCCAGAGAGTGGACTATGGGACCTCAGTGTGGACCACAACATAGCATTCTCACTCTTTCAGTTTTCGTTTCCTTGCATTTTGTTTTCTTTTTCAGTTTTTTTCTTCCTTCTTGATCTAAATACACATACTGGATTTAACATATTTTAACATATTTAACATGTATTGGACTACCTGCCATCTAGGGGAGGGAGGTGGAGGGAAGGAAGGAATAATTTGGAACAGAAGGCTTTGCATGGGTCAGTGTTGAAAAATTACTCATGCACATGTTTTGTATATAAAAAGCTTTAATTAATAAAAAATGATAAAAATTAAAAACCAATAAAACAGCAAATCAAACTTCTAAAAAATAAAGAATTACATCATAAGCAATTGTGGAAGGGATGACATTCACACAGACAATTTTGGCAATTAAGAAATATAATTAAAGTTGGAATGGTCTTGAAGCAAATCTAAGGACTGATGAAACAAAGAAAAGAAGGGAAGATAAAAGTTTGTATTTGTGGAGAAAACATGTAGCAAAGGGCAACTTTAATGACTAAAAGCTTATACAGGGGGTGGTAAAGAGTTATGCTTGTATTTATGAAAGGTTAATCTTAAGGAAAAGTTGGAGATAAATCTTGATAGTTATGTTGGATATATTGCAAAGTAAATATGCCAGGATGAAGAATTTGCAATTCATTCTGTCAATTTTCATCACTTTGAGGGGGTTAATGTCCCAATGAAAGTGATATTATGAGATATTATATGAATGATATTTTACTCTGTATAGTAAAATAATGTTTGTTTTATAAATAATATGTTTAGAATATGCTTCTTTCTAAAAGCATAAATTGGCAGTGCTCAAAAGTAGGAAATTGGTACATAGAGTGAATAAATTAAATTTCCTTGAAGTGTGTGAGAAAATTGATTTATTTCTATTTAGTATTGAAGACTCCTTACCCATGTAAGCATTGCTATTTTTAACCTTGAAGGATTTACCAATTCTTGGCATTATAATTAAATATTTGAAATATACAATGAAATGTACAATCAACAAAGACTTCATGGAAGATCTTTACATATTTGTACAGTGCCCTCATTGTTCACCACTGTACACTAATCTTCCTTCCTACATTCCTTGCCCGTTCTATGTTACTCTAATATGTACAAAACTATGGAAAATATTAATATAAACAGGTTAATGTGAGAGCCATAGAGCCAAAAAACATTATCTTTCCTACATATTATACACTATAAAATAGAACAAAACAAGATGAAGAACCTGTAATTGAGGATGACAATAAAGAACTTTTGTCAACTTAGTTTGATGTGGTGGTAAATGAAGCATTTTTTTTTAAATCACCTTTAAAAAAAGAACACTTTTGCTTTTTTTTTTTTTTTTTTTTTTGCTTTTGATAGACAAATACCAGGCACTACAAAACCAGATACTAAACAAAACTCAGTTCAGGGAAGAAGTTTCAATTTCAATAGACATATAAATTTAGGCCTCTGGTCCATGAAAAATTATTTACTGAGGAAGAAGCTGCCTAGCAGTTGGATTTCTGGCAGCAACTGAATCATGCATCATATAACAATAACTGATAGTTGCATTGCTTTTATATTAGTTAAGTAAGTGGCTGAAAAATATTGGAAAATATACAGTCATTTGCCATCTGCTTGTTGATGTTCTTTTTTGCATTATATATGTGAAATTTGCATGAGACCATTAAAAATGTATAATTAAGCGTCATATCTAGCAGGACTGTGTTGATTTCTCATAGAGGGCCTTCAATGCATTTGTTAACATAGGCAACCATATATGCATGTTTTTAAGAAACTTTTTCAAAACTTAAAATGTTTGTATATTTTTGTAAATACAAGTTACCTTTAATAATCAACATTTTCTTTATCACAAACTAAGAGAAGTCATTCCTATTATTGTTAGCGTTCCTTCTTTCCTTATCAATTTTTACATTTTTCACATACACACACACACACACACACACATACACACACAAAAAGTTTTCACAAATTTATAGCTAGGGGTCTCTAGCCAAAAATATCTGCAAATCTAGTTAGCTTCAGTACACATGAGTTATGTGATCATGAGCAAGGAACTTCGATTTGTCTCATTTTCTTCATCTGTAAAATTGGAATAATAATAATAATATCTATCTCTTCATAGTTATTATAAGAATCAAATGAGATAATGATAATAAAAGACATAGTCCAGGACCTAGCAAATAGTAGGCATATTAAAAATTCTTAAAATGCCCTGAAAGACTTAGCTCTTTTAGTTCTAGATCTCTGAGATTCTTAGCTCTTGATTTTTCAGTATCATGTGTTCCCATGATATCATGCTGGCTGCTCCAGCCATGTTTTTCTTTAGTTTGTTGGCATTTTTTCACTTGCCTTTTTATTCTGTGTGTACCCTTTTGTCCTCATTCCCATCCTTGTTTTTCCAATTAAACAATCATAGTCAAAAGCTTGCTGCCACTAATAAAGGAAATAATGCCTGAATCTATACTCATATGTGTCCATTTATTGTCCGTGCAGCTTTACAAACTAAAATCTCTTCTTTGTTCACTCTTCCCCTATATGTGTAAGTATATTGGAATTTTTGATCCTTGAGGACAGGGATTTTCTCCTCCCTTCCCTTTTTGTACTTAGAACATGTACCTGACATAATAATGACATAAATTATATTTTATATATTTTTCCAAATGAAATGATATTTGTAAAGCACTTACCACAGTGTCTGTCATAATAGGTGCTTAATAAATTCTCATTCTCTCCCACCCTTCATTCATTCATTCCTATTATGGTCCTGTAAAAGTCCTAATGGTGGAATGTAATTTTATTAATAGCAGATAATATTTTTTATGCATTTGTATGTGTGCATATGTGTGAACAAAAGTGATGTCCCAGTATCTTGGCTTAGTAAGCATTTAATATGTTTATTTTTTGGACTGAATCAGATTGAACTTAATTTATTTCTTTTATGCTGTATCTCAACAGGACAAAATCCATTATCATGTCTAGAGACAACTGGAATGTGGTGAATTCCTTTGTATTCTTTTCTCTTATCTCACTGGCTCAAAGTCTCACTAAGTCTAATTGCAAAGAATAAATTAGATATTTACAGTGGATATGATTGATGACCAAACTAATTCAATAAACTATATAGTACCTGGCTATTTTAACATTTTACTTGCAAAATCCAAGCAAAAAAACATGACATTATATACATCATATGCTAAATATTCCTCTAGGGCTGAAATATATATATATATATGTATATATGTATATATACATATATATATATATATACCTTTAACTTCTATAAATGGTATTAATGTTGGAATGTGCAAAGTATGTATGCAATAAAAAATTTTAGTGCAAATATAATACAAGTAGCTATAGGAACACACTCAAAGATGGTTATTTTGTTTTCATCAAGATGGAGTAGGATTCCCTAAGGAATATTCTGGGCCTCAAGGAATCAGAGATTCTGCTGTCTTGAGAAGCAGTACTGATAGTAATCCAAAGGGATCAGGGTGCACGATAGGTAAGGACAAGAGTAGAAATTAGCAGAACAATGATCACATTTCTTTCCAGAATAACCAGTACCAGCTCTGAAAAGAGCAATGAGAAAAAGCTTTAAGTTTTAGACAGGGCCTCACAAAAACTATACCTTGAACAGAGTCTAATTTTAACTTAATGTTCAAAACAGGAAATGAGATAGAAAAATTGGCAAATAACTGTATCATAAAACCCTACCATTGTGACAGAGAAAATCACAATAGAAAATCAGTAGAAGAAAATAAAGTACAAATAGTTACAAAGCAAAGTAATAAAGGAAAAAAAAATGGATATAAACCCAACAATAATTCCTGGAAGTACTAAAAGTAATTTCAAAAACAAATAAGAGTGGCAGCATAAAACTTGGAAAAAATGAAAGCAATGGAATAAAATTATGAAAAAAGAGCTAACGGTTTTATAATAGTAGCATAAAAAACCTGAAGAAAATTTAAAAAACATTATAGAAATACAATAGAAAATAGAAAAAAAGATGTACATAAATTTAGTGATGAAAATAAGTCCTTAAAAAGCAGAATAAATCAAATGAATGAATAGATACAAAAGATCACTAAAGAAAATTATTTCTAAATTTTGGAATTAGCATTTGGAAGCTAACAAGACCATTAGGCATCAAGAAGTAATGAAAAAAGTCAACAGCATGGGGAAAAAAAGAAGAAAATATGAAATTTGGAAATATGGAAGATAATTGACTTAAAATGGAATAAGAAGAGATAATTTAAGAATTATTGGACTAGCTGAAAGCCAAAATTAAAATTAAAACAAAAGATCCCAGAAAGTGTCCTTTTTTATTTTTTATTAAAGCTTTTAATTTTTATAACATATGTATGGGTAGTTCCCCAGCATTGATCTTTACAAAGCTTTCCATTACAATTTTAACCCCCAGTCTCCTCACCTCCCCTAGATGGCAGAAAGTCCACTACATTTTAATAATGTTGAAATACTTGACAAGTTGTGCAAGAAAAATCCTATCTACAAGAAAAAAAAAAAAGAAAATCAGAGAAAGGAAATACAATGCAAGCAAACCTCAATAGAGAGCATGAAAATGTTATGTTGCGGTCCATATTTCATATCCCTCTCTCTGGGTGTATATGGTCTTCTTCAGTGAACAATTGGAACTGGTTTGATACAATTCTTTGTTGCAGAGACCCATGTCCATCAGAATTGATCATCATGTAATATTGTTGTTGCTGTGTATAATGATCTCCTGGTTCTGCTTGTTTCACTCAGCATCAGTTCATACAAGTCTCTCCAGGTCTCTCTGAATTCGTCCTGCTGGTCGTTTCTTACAGAGCAATAATATTCCATAACATTCATATACCATAATTTATTCAGCCACTCTCCAATTGATGGGCATCCATTCAGTTTCCAGTTTCTAGACACTACAAAAGGGCTGCCACAAATATTTTTGCACATGTGGGTCCCTTTCCCTCCTCTAAGATCTCTTTGGGATATAGGCCCATTAGAAACACTGCTGGGTCAAAGGGCATGCACAGTTTGATAACTTTTTGAGCATAGCTCCAAATTGCTCTCCAGAATGGTTGTATCCGTTCACAGTTCCACCAACAATGTATTAGTGTTCCAGTTTTCCAACATCCCCTCCAACATTCATCGTTATCTTTTCCTGCCATTTTAGTCAATCTGACAGGTGTGTAGTGGTACCTCAGAGTTGTCTTAATTTGCATTTCTCTGATCAATAGTGATTTGGAGCAACTTTCCAGAAAGTGTCTTTCAAGAAATTATCAAGAAAAACTGTCCTAATTACTTAGAAACAGAGGATAAAATAGAAATTTGAAGAATCCAATTATCACCATCTGAAATAGATCCTAAAATAAAGACTCCTAGGACTATAATAGTCAAATTTCAGATCTATGGAATCAAAAATAAAATGTTGCAAGAAATCAAAAAGAAATTATTTAAATATTTTAAAACTACAGTCAGGATAGCACAAAACTAGCCACTTTCCCATTAAACAATCAAAGAACTTTAAATATGATACTCTGGAAGATGAAGGTTTATGATTACAAACAAAAACAATTCACCAAACAAAATGAAGTATAATCCATCAGGGGGAAATAGACATTGAAATGAGAAAACTTTCCAGCATTATTGATCAAAAGAATAGTCTGAACAGAAAATTACATATCCAATATTCTAAATAAGCATAAAAATGTAAACATGAAAAAGAAACCATAATGCATTCAATAAATTTAAAGTACTCCTACATGGGAACATAGTACAAGCAACTCAAGAGCATTTTAACATTATTTGGGCAACTAATGTAGAAAAACATAAATATTAAATATATATTTTCCAGAAAATAATGCAACAAAATTTATTTAATCATATCTTAATAAAAGAAATCTAACAAAGTATAAAAGAGATCTGTAATAAAATATCTCAAGATATTGATGAATGATAAATGAACAAATGAAATATAGCAAATATTAGGGAACAATGATTCTCAATACTATATAAAATATTTGAAAATATATAGATAAAGAAGTCCTATCAAATTCCTTTTTTTTGTGAAAAAATACAACTTTGCTGCCTATAGTAGGGAGAGTTAAAAATAGAAAAAACTATTTACCAATTTATTTAATAAATATTAATGCAAAATGTTCAAGAAAGCACTAGCAAGTAAATTAAAATATCACAAAAATTGTGATTTGACTATTTAGGCTTTATAGCAGGAATGTAGGAACAATTCAATATTAAGAAAACTATCAGCATAATTGACCTTACCAGTAAGAAAAACATCTCAATGGATATAAAAAAAGCCTTTGCCAAAATATAACATCCACTTATTAAAAACACTAGATAACTGGAATCAATGAAGCTTTTTTTTTTCAAAATGATGAATAGTGTATCTCAAATGAAGAGTAAGCATTATCTATAATATGAATAAACTAGAAGCCATATCAATATAATTAGGAGTGAAGCAAGCATGTCCATTATCACTAGTATTATTCAATCAATAATGAAACAAAACTATCACTTTCCAGATAATGGGATATTGTATTGTATCAACTAAAAAAACCTAATGAAAATGTTGGCAATTCTAATAATATTTCAGGATATAAAGTTATCCCTTATAATTCATCAGCATTTCAATATACTATCAATAAAACACATCAGGAAAAGAGAAAAAGACAAATTCCATTTCAATTCAGACAATATAAAACACTTGGGATTCTACCTGCCATGAAAAAAACAGGGAATATATAAATACAATTACACAATACTATTCAGGGATATAAAGACTTATCTATGCAATTAGAGAAATATTAATTGTTCATGAGTAGGCCAAACTAATAAAATAAAAATAACAATTTTACCCAAGGCAATATGTTTATTCTGTGTCGCATCAATCATGTTATATATATGTATATATATATATATATGTACATATATATATATATATATATTCTTCGCTTCTTTTGTTGTTTTGTATCCACTTGCTCACTTTCTTATTTGCAGTTTTGTTGGGAGCCACAATTTCTTTTTCTTTTTTTTTTTTTTCCCTAGGGCCAGATGGGTTTATGAGTGAATTTTAACAAACATTTTTTTCCACCTCTTCACAAAGCTTTTTATTTACAAAACATATGAGTGAGTTTTCTACATTGACCTTTGCAAAAACATTTTTCCCAAGCTTTTCCCCTCCTTCCCCCCACCCTCCATCCCTAGATGACAGGTAATCTAATACATGCTAAATAGGAAAAAATATATGACAAATCCAATATATGTATACATATCTATACAGTTATCTTACTGCACAAGAAACATCAGATCTAGAAAGAGAGTGGAAAAAAAAAAACACCTAAGAAGGAAAACAAAATGCAAGGAAATATTCACAGAAAGCGTCAAAATGCTGTGTTGTGGTCCACACTCAGTTCCCACAGGCCTCTCTCTGGATGTATATGACTAGCTTCATCGCTGAGCAATAGGAACTGGTTTGAATCACATCATTGTTGAAGAGAACCATGTCCAGCAAAATTGATTATCACATAGTCTTGTTGCTGTGTATAATGTTCTCCTGGGCTTACAAGTAAAAAAGCTAGAAAAAGAAAAAAATTTAAAAACTCCCAATCAAATACCAAACTTGCAATCCTAAAAATAAAAGGAGAGATTAATAAAATTGAAAGTAAAGAAAAAACTATTTAATTAATAAGTAAAACCAAAAGTTGATTTTATGAAAAAAACAACAAAATCTATAAACCTCTAGTTAATTTGATTAGAAAAAAGAAAGAGGAAAATGAAATTTTTAATGTCAAAAATGAAAAGGGAGAACTTTCCACCAATGAAGAGAAAATTAGAGAAATAATCAGGAGTTACTTTGCCCAACTTTATGCCAATAAATTTGATAACTTAAGTGAAATGGAGGAATATCTACAAAAATATAGGTTGCCCAGATTAACAGAAGAGGAAATGAATTACTTAAATAGTCCCATTTTAGAAAAAGAAATAGGACAAGTCATTAATCAGCTCCCTAAGAAAAAGTCTCCAGGACCAGATGGGTTTGCATGTGAATTCTACCAAACATTTAAAGAACAATTAACTCCAATATTATATAAACTATTTGAAAAAATAGGGAATCCAAGACTACTACCAAATTCCTTTTATGACACAGACATGGTACTGATACCTAAACCAGGTAGAACAAAACAGAGAAAGAAAATTATAGACCAATCTCCCTAACGAATATTGATGCAAAAATATTAAATAAAATATTAGCAAATAGCTTACAGAAAATCATCCCCAGAATAATACCATGACCAAGTAGGATTTATACCAGGAATGCAGGGATGGTTCAATATTAGGAAAACTATTAGCATAATTGACTATATCAATAATCAAATTAACAAAAAACATGTGATTGTCTCAATTTATGCAGAAAAAAAACATTTGATAAAATCCAACATCCATTCCTATTAAAAACACTAGAGAATATAAGAATAAATGGACTTTTCCTTAAAATAGTCAGTAGCATCTATTTAAAACCATCAGTAAGCATCATATGCAATGGTGATAAACTGGAACCATTCCCAATAAAATCAGGGGTGAAACAAGGTTGCCCACTATCACCATTACTATTCAATATTGTATTAGAAATGCTAGCTTTGGCAATAAGACAAGAAAAAGTGATTAAAGGAATTAGAGTAGGTCATGAGGAAACAAAATTATCACTCTTTGCAGATGATATGATGGTATACTTAGAGAAGCCCAGAGAAACAATGAAAAAACTATTAGAATTAAGCCACAACTTTAGCAAAGTTGCAGAATACAAAATGAAGCCACATAAATCATCAGCATTTTTACACACCACTAACAAAATCCAACAGCAAGAAATGCAAAGAGAAATTCCATTTAAAATTTAGCCACTATATTCCTGGGGGATTTAATTTTTGGGTTTCTTTCAGGAGGTGATTGGTGGATTGTTTCAATAGTTATTTTGCCTTCTGATCCTAAAATATCAGGGCAGTTTTCTTTCATGATTTCCTGGAAGATAGTGTCTAGGTTCTTTTTTTTCATCATGGCTTTCAGGAAGCCCTATAATCCTTAGATTGTCTCTCCTAGATCTATTTTCCAGGTCAGTTGTTTTTCCTATATTTTAAAATCACTCATTTTCTAGATATCTAGCATAGTCATCCCTATTTATAATATTTCATTTTCTAAAAAAAAAATATCTGTTCTGAGGAATCTTGATGTTGAAGTATCAGATGTGTCATTTCTAAAAGATTTTCAGGCTCAGATGGTATCCAACTCAAGCAGACCCATTTTAATGAGATTTCTGCACACAGTTGGCTAATCTCTGTGAAGCAGTCAGCACCCAAGGATTCTTATTGAGGAAATGGTGCTTATCACATTGCAAAAATATGTAAATTTTGAGGTTATAGAAGTTTGCTTAAATCGGGAAGTCCTAAAATCTTGGTGGAAGTGCTTATGCAGACACCCAAAATGCATATAGAAATTTATAGTAATGATATTACAACTAGGACAGATTCATCAATACTTTCTTATTGATTGATTTGTATATTAGGTTTTGGGATAATTCTCAAGTGGTAATCTGATGATGTGGTTACAGAGTATGCTGGCCTGCTCATTGTTTTAGTGAGATTTAAGATTAATGATTGTGTAAGGCTCAGAACTGGAAGCAGGTTTTGGCTAGGGGCAACAATCAGAATCCCATCACTGATATTTTGGGTTTACCAATAAATTCTTTCAAAGCCAAGTCTTTGATTGTTGTTCTTCTGAGACCCATTTTACAAAATTACCTGGGTCAAAACATACTTATGGTGCTTTCACTAATTCTATATTCCTAGATTCTCTGAAAATTCCATTGCATCACCCTATCTGGCTCTAGGAATCCCTCTATTGCTTGACTAGTTTGAAGCTTCTGATCCTGAATCTGACTCTGCATTTTCTGTCTCATTAATAAACTCTAAACATTTTATTTGAGCAGGTATTTACTCTGGATAGATTTAGTGTTGAGTCACAAAGCCAACCACTTTAGGATATCATTTCCTATTGGTCTGAGCATGGTGGTGGTTATTCCCCCTCCTCTCAGATCTCTGTTTCACAGCTGATCTGTATGCAAATTCAGGGTTCTTACTATTTTAGTCCAGCATTGTTCTAGGGTTGTTGCCTTTGATATGCACATGTAGTTTGAATTAGTTTCTCCTTTGATTCCCTTATTATTATTTTATCTTAATCTTCTCTTCCTAACAAGATGATTTACTTCAAAGGGAGTGACATTTTCCTTTTCCCAATGAAGGGATAAATATTTAAGTTCCAATTACATATGCTATTGTTGGTGGAGCTGTGAACGGATACAGCCATTCTGGAGAACAATTTGGAGCTATGCTCAAAAAGTTATCAAACTGTGCATAGCCTTTGACCCAGCAACATTTCTATTGGGCTTATATCCCAAAGAAATCATAAAGAAAGGAAAAGGCCCCACATGTGCAAGAATGTTTGTGGCAGCCCTTTTTGTAGTGGCTAGAAACTGGAAATTGAATAGATGCCCTTCAATTGGAGAATGGCTGAATAAATTATGGTATATGAACATTATGGAATATTATTGTTCTGTAAGAAATGACCAGCAAGGTGATTTCAGAGAGGCCTGGAGAGACTTACATGAACTGATGCTGAGTGAAATGAGCAGAACCAGGAGATCATTATACACGGCAACAACAATACTATATGACAATTAATTCTGATGGACATGGCTCTCTTCAACAATGATATGTTTCAAACCACCTCCAATTGTTCACTGAAGAAAGCCATATACACCCAGAGAGAGGGATGCGAAATGTGGACCACAACATAACATTCTCATACTCCTTGATTGATGTTTGCTTACATTGTGTTTCCTTTATCTGATATATCGTTTGTGTAGATAAGGTTTTTCTTGCACAACAATGATAAGTTTGGAAATATGTATACATATATTCGATTTGCCAATATTTTAACATAATTAACATGTAGTGGATATCCTGCCATCTAGGGAAGGGGTGGGGAAGCTGGGGGGAAAAATTTGTAACGGAAAGCTATGTAAGGGTTATTGTTGAAGAATTACCCACACATATGTTATGCAAATAAAATAAAATTTAAAAAAAAAAAACAATTAGATAGAACATATGCAAATGTACCAAGTAAATTGAATGTTTTTATCTAAACAGTAGATAATTTGAGAAATAGTAATATATAACCAGTCCATCTATATAAGTCAATATATTTCAACATTCATTTCAATAATCCATTATTGAAGATAATTCAATGAAATGATCAAACCTATATTTTAAGAATGTTGATTTTGCAAACATGGGGAGGATGGGTTATAGAAGGGTAATATTAGATGCAGGTAGACCAATTATGCTTCCATTGCCATGATCCAAGCAAGAAGTGATTACTACATGGACTAGAATGTTTGGCTGTGCAAACAGAAATAGGTAGGAGAAATGTGAAGATAGAATCAAGAAAACTTTTCCACCTTTTGGATTGAATGTTAAGAAAGAAGTAAAAATAATGGAGGATATTAAAGTAGGTTGTTAACCTGCTGGTAACTGGAAGAATGGTTGGTTTTCTCAATAATATTTAGAATTTTTGGAAAAATGAGATTTGTGAGGAAAACCATGAATTCTATTTGGGATCTTTTAAGTAAATTTATTTATTTATTTATTTTGTTTTGCATTTGCTTGTTTTCTTATAAGAACTAACAGCAGAGATATAGCAAACCATTGCTAATATGGGAGTGGTACTTACAAAGAAGGCCAAAGATATACATGTTATATAGATAGAAAACATAACTGAACTCATGTGAGAGGATGTACAAACAATAAAAAGCATACAAAAAAGGGCTCAGTAAAAATTCATTGGCATGCATGGCATAGGGGTTAAGCATAGATGATAACTCAACAAAAGAAAATGAAAATTGGGAATATAAGGACACTTAACAAGAGTTTGCAATGTTATAAAATATTATAAAAACTGAGAGTAGAGAGCCTATTCACAAGAATGATGTCAGTGAAGAAAAACTCAGAAGTAAAAATCATAAGCACAAAAAGATCAAACATTAAATTTAGTAATTAACAGATTTTTTGTAACTCTGGAAAAAAATTTATGTTAAATGGTGAAATCAGAAGCTAGATTGGAAGGTACTAAGGTGAATGGTATGTGAGAAAGTGGAAGCAAAAAAAAATAATATCTTTCTGGAAGTTGGACTTCAAAGTAAAAGAGTTTTAGGATGACAATTTGAGGAGCTGGCATACACAATTGACTTTTTAAAGAGTATCTCAAATCTAAAACACATATATAAGTAGGCGAGAAAGAGGCAGTTGATAAAGGATTGAATATTAGAGAAAAAGACAGGGTGATGGAACACACAAGTTATTATAGAGGACAGAATTTTCATCAAGGACACAAACGGAGGAATAGTCTTTGACAAGTACAAAGATCATGGCCTCCTCAGAGGATGAAGAAAAAGAAAGAAAGAATAGTAAATTGTATTGAAGAGGATTTAAGGTAAAGGATTAGGAAGAAGGGATTCATGTTAAGAAAGATAGTGGGCATGTACACAGTTTTAGGAGGCAAGAAAGGTTTTGGAAAATAGGTTGTAGATAGATGGGGAGTTTATTTAAAAATAGATTGATATGCAATAATGACTAATTGGCATTAAATGTCCATTTTTAGTGATTCCAATAAACTCAGGGTTATTTACTTATAAAATGCATTTAGTCTAAATTCATCTACACACAAAATTTCTTATACAATATAGTTAGATTAAAGCATATGTCTTGTAATAGAATAAATTAAAAAACAAAGAATTATTGTAATGTTATATCCACTTTTCTCTTTTGTACCTTTAACTTTTGGGTAGCAATGTATAGCAAGGAAATGAGAAAGGTTTTATTGGCAAAAGAAGCACACAGATCTCCTTAAATAAAAGAGGTCACGAAATTAAGGGTGCCTGGGAGAATAAAGGAACCTGATAATACATTGCACATGTTTCAAGCACAAGGGGAAATGTAAAATTTCCCATTCTAATCCTGGTGGAATTTCTAAAGAGTTGGATATTATTTCAAGAACATTTTTCACAGCTTGGCATCTGCTTCATGTTCAAAGATAAGGAAAAGTATCACACTAGTTAAGAAAAAAAAAGACTTTCATAATATGCCTTCTTGTCTCATTTTGATTCCTATCACATATTTGTAAACACTATTCTAATTTTTGCACATTTAAATTCAGTTCTATTCCAGTAAATATATTGTACATGGTTATACATAGTGGAAGTGCTAATTCAGTTCATTAGGTAAGAGATGACATACAATTGTCTAGGGGAAAAAAATCCTTTTTTCCTTTTCTCTCTTTTTGTCTCTCTCTGTATTTTTGCTTGTGTGTCTGTGTATGTAAGTGTACATTTAGCAGGATATCTATATAATAAAGATAAATAATATAGATATACGTGTATATGTGATGAAATCCTGAATGACTGGATATAGTTGGTAGGAAAAAAAGTTTAAAAAAAAGGAAAACAAAAAAAGGAACTGTAGTATTAATGGAATTGTTCCCCTAGCCAGGCAGGGGAAAGGCCCTAATAGAAACTAGTTTAGCTCCATGGAACTATCCTATATGAGGGTTGTCCTGTCAGAAATTCAAGTTGTATCAAACCCCTGAGACTCATCTTCTATGAGTCTTGGGCAGGCTCAATTTGCTGTGTCCTATAAGAAATACCAATCATGTTCCTGACATTTAATTTTTCCCTTTAAATCAGTTTATAGCATATGCCATCTCTGCTGCACTTCTTCGGGTAGTCCACCAGGACACTCTGTTTCTTTGTGTCTTTCTTTTTCCACATTCCTCATGCTACAAGATGTTTCTCGTAACCCCACTATGCCTAATGATGTCTCTCCATCTTTAGGCTTCTCAGATCCCACTTCTTCCTCCTTATATCTAGCTAACCCTTTTAGGATGCTAAATCCCTTGTAGGAATTAGCCTGCCAGTAAAGGGCATGCCCCAAATCTAATGGGTTATTCTCTTTCTATTAGATAATTGTGAGTTCCACTAAGGAACTTGGCTTTTCCATCATTAATTATTAAAACTCCTTTTTTGTTAACTATAAGCTTCCACTCTATTTCATATTTACCTGTCCTGGTGTCTATTGTATCTCTTTATTTTATTGGTAATCTTTTTTCCTAAATAAAGCTATCATTTGTCAAAGAGAATGGCCATTATGAATTCTTTACATGACTGAACCCCAACATTTGCTGCTTTTCCTAAAGCACATCACCTGGTGCTGTATCATTTGCTACATCGAATGCATCACATGTATATAATATGTGTGTGCATATGCTAGTTAGTTTGCGTGTGAATCCAAGATATTGAAGAAGCAAGGAAGGGAACAAAGAAGCTGTGTTATCTGGTCCTCAATGGTGCAGGTCATATTCAGAAAGCTTGTTTGTCCTTCCTCTTTGAATAAAACCATAACATCAGGGAGGTGATACCATGTCATGCAAGAGGATTGAATTTGAATAGGGGTGGGAATGGGGTAGAAGCTTCACAAAATCACCAGTTTCACTAACTTCTCCAGAACTACCAGGATGCAGTGGCTGGATATAGATCTGGATGACCAGAAATGGCCATGTATGCAGTGGGAGACCTTGGTTGGCTGTTTTAAGGTAAAGTCTTTAACCAGTTCATTGGAATAGAGCAACCATCCATTTGTGATTAAGGATAGATAAGAAAGAAATAAGAAAGAAATGAATGGTCTTCTTTACAAAAAACAAAACAAAAAAACAAACAAACAAAAAGAATCAATGTGGGAGGGGAAGACAGAAACCCTAAGGCCAAAATAAGGACCTTATGTGCTTGTGCAATCCAAGAGAACTAGAGTAATTTCCATTTAAGGCTTTGCCCTCAAGAAAGAAATCTGGACCTCTTTGAAAACAAGATTTCCTCCCTTGCTCCCTTTCTCTCTTCCTCCATTTGAGAAGGAAAGGAAAAAAAAAATTGCTTGAAGTGATCTTCATTTCATTAAGCCTTAAAATATTTCCAATATTGGTCTTCAGTAAGTTTGATTCTTTACAGAAGCACAGAAATTTACAGGCTTAGTGAACCATGTCTCTGCATGTATAAAATTAAGATCATAATTGTCTTTCAGAGATAGGATAAGGTAAGGATTTTTAAAAATCTCTTTAAACATTACAGGTTGAATAAATTTGAAAAAAGTCTAAGAAAGGGAGGAATAAGACCCCAGGAGGCTTGAAAATAACATATTTTTTGAAATGTTTATAACTAATACCCTAAATATAATTTAATTACATGTTAGGTAAAGATAAATATGAAAAAGAGACAATTAACCTATAGTTAATTTATCTGACATTTATCTGTGAGGGAGTTTTACCTATTTGTTTTTCATAATATTTTAATTCAGCATTTTAAATGTTAGTGCATTCTTTCATTACAAGCATAAATATTTAGAAACATACATTTTTGAAGTCTAGTATCTGAATCAATTGTGAGGTGATTGTAAAATAAATTAGTATTTTTTCCAAAACAAGAAGTCTTGCATTGTTCTTGTTACATGCCTTTCAACACTCTTCTTATTTTTATAATGTTATTTTATATCAAAGCTAGAAAATTTTATTTTTTGTACTATACTAAAATTGTTTACTAATACACTGATATTCATTATTCACACATATGTGAATATATATACATATATCTAATGTGTGTGTACATATATACACGCATATAGAACTATAGATATTGAATAGGTTGCTACATGCTAGGTTTGGGTATAGATAGATAGATAGATATAAATAGATATAGATTACTAATATCTGGCAAAAATATCTTAAAATCTTCTTGGGAATAAATTTTATCATTTATTTGTTTATTTTTCCATTCATTTACCCATTTGTTTGTTTATCTTAATAATCAGAAGTCTTAGCAACATCTGATAATGGCACATGCTACTATCACTTTTTTTGTTTAAAAGATTTTATTTTTTGTAGTCAATTTCTTAATAATCAGTATTATTTTCATTTTATAATCAATTTCTCATGACTGAATATATTTCTATTCCCTTTTCAGTGTAGGTAGATCAATAGTTAATCTGTTTCAAAGGATTTTTGTGTGTGTATGTTCAAATAGATATACTTCTCAAATATTTGATTCAAAATTATATTTGGTAATTTTAATTTCAAATATTTAAACTTTTATCATAAAACAGAATAAAATATTATAAAATAACATAAATTGCTACTTCTTTTGAAAATGTGTGGTTTTTAATTTTTTAAAATAGAAGTAAAAAAGCTGTAACCTATAAGACTGAATTACATTTTGAAAAGTACTTCTTAAACAAAATCCAATAAACATCTCTGCTATAATTAACAAACTTTGGAAAGCATATGTTATCAATCATCTTTTGTTTTCCCATTTGAGTTGAAAGTTTTAGCAATGAACTTTTAAAAAGGGATGGAACTTGACAGTATTCTACATGCTGTCTTTTTTAAGTCAACTATCAGGAATCCAGTAGCTGTACTTTCAATTTCTGGGACAAAATATCTCTGAATTCCATGGAATCAAGGTTGAAATGAGGATGAAGCAGAAATTTGGAGAGATAAAGAGAATATGTTGAATGATGAGCAAGTACAAAATAAAGTGTGAATAACACATACTTTGATTTCTACAGGCACCATAGGATAGAGGGAAGGAAGAGGAAACTAAGAAGATGAAAATGAATGAAGAAGGAAATAAGTAAAAGAGAATGTATTTAATATGAAAGTAGAAACTTAGGAATTTTTCAGAGCAGTTTTAGTTGTGTACAAATAAGCAGTATATATACTTAAAAATGCATCAGATGTGTTCTTGCTGATGAAAAAAAGTGAAATGAATGAATTACAAGCTTATTTTGGAAAACATGACTGTAGCAAAACAAAAATGCATGGACCACTGTGCTCACTTTGGAGAATGAGGGAAAAAAAATGAAGTGGATCTACATAGTGAAAAACTTGTATTTTAAGGATGTTTTAAAGAATGGAAGATTATTTAAAAATAGAACACTAGTGGGTAGCCTAACACAATTAAGTACACATTATTTTTCCTAATACATGATCCTTATTATGTTATTTCTTAATAACAAATCAATGAACAAATAAAAATGGGTGATTATTGCTTGTCAAACAAAATAGACCCCAAAATCGTATCTACTGGGGGACTGGCCTCATGTTTCATTGTGTGTTGATGCAGAATGTTTTGGGAAAGTGTAGTCAAAGAATAATAATTTCATGATGAACCAAACCACCTTTATCTCTTCTTTAAGTCTCTAGGAGTATACTAAGGGGTCATACTAAGAATATGACATAGTGAGCTGCCATTCTGATTTGATCCTCCACTTATAAACACCAATAACTAGTTCCCCAGTTCCATTTAAACAATTAATGTAGTTTTTTCCAAAGAAAAATTTACTGAAGAATTTACAAAAACAAGAGTACAAAGACACTAAAAAAAGCATCACTGCCTATTTAATTCATTACTCCATGGGAATAGTTGCATCAGACAATCAAATTTATATGTAGTATTAGTCCTGCAAGTTAATGTCCAAAACCAACATTACTCCTGGAGGAGCCCCTTGTCAAGGAGTGGAGAGCTGGATTGGACTTGCAGTGTCACTTCTCAGTGACGTTAGGACTTCAAAGCTGGCTCAAGAGTTATAAAAGATAGCACAATACCCATTCATACATGTCCATTCCTTATATTATGAAGATTAAGGAATTACAGTCTTTAATCTTGTTCACTTAAAATGAAAGAATAAATGCTGAGACAAGGAAATGACAACAACATTCTTGGCTGTATGTCAAGTTTTCATGGCAAGGCCAGAGATTCTTCTCTTATGCCATTGTCTTTCTCTCTCATTGTAATGCATCTAGCTAAGAAAAAAAGTCAAAATGGTTGGAGTGTTTCTGATTCTTTAAATATATCTCCAAGTTTGAATATGAAGTTATTCAAAGAAGTCACTCTTCACTATAGAATTAGAAATCTAGAATAGCGGAAGATTTTCTGCCCATTTTTCAATATCCACCTGTTAATTTCATCAGCCAAATCTGTGCATGCTTCTAAAGTCCTGAATAGCAATGGCATTCACGTCCCTCCATAATCTTACTTCACTTTTCCTCTCCAAGTTTATTTCACATTCCTGTACATCTATTCCTGAACCTAGCCATACTATTCACACAAATACTTGACTATTCCATTCCAGAAATAAATCCCAAGCTTTCTGTTATCCTTATTTTAACACCTGTTTTAACACTTGGAATATCTATTGCATTGTGGGTCCCAACAGAATATATATTCTGCAAAACACTATTGTAATTCTTACTTCTTCTTTAATCTTAAATCTTTCCCACCCTAATGACTCCTTCTCTGCTACCTAGAGACATGGCCCTGTCTTCCCTGTTCAGAAAAAAAAATTAAAACAACAATAAAAAAATCTAAATCTTTCTTTGATTTATCCATTTCTATTAGCTGTCATCTGATATTTCCCCTTGCTTTAGAAGCTTATACTTCTTGTGAAAATAATGTACAGTCAGTATTTACACTTCCTTTCCGCTTAATCCCTTCTTAATTTTCTGCAATCTAACTTCTGACCTCATCAGTCAACACTGTTTTCTTCAAAATTGCCAGTGAGCTCTTAATTGCTAAATTTTAATATTCTTTTCTCAATCTTCACCCATGTTGGCCTTCCTGCAATTTTTGTTATTATTACCTTCACCTTGATACTTTATTCTCATTAGATTTCCATGATATGAGTCATTTTTTACTGTTTTATAGTATTGAGCTTTAACAAATTAGAAAGAGAATGGTTTTAGAGAAACCTGTCAAGATTTGTATGAACTAATACAGAGTGAAGCTAGTAGAACCAGAAAGAGAACATTGTAAAATTTAAAAAGCCTTGATAACTTTAATTAATTAAGTGATGAAATATTTTTTTAAGAAAACCACTGATGAAGATTGTTGCCTATTTTTTATTTCTACGTATTCAGAATGACATTTATTTGGGGGAAATGCCCAATGTAGGCATTTATATTGCTTGACCATCAATATTTGTCACAAGTATTTCTTTTCTTCTTTCTTTCCTTCTGGAGGAAGAGTTTGAAGGTAGAGAAAATATTTGTTGATTGATTAAAATACAAATAAAATAACCTCAAAATATTATTTTTGGTACTGATATATTCCTATTGAAAATAATTTGAAAATGTTATTTGAAAACAATTTTATTTTAAAAATTAAAATTATTTTTATACTGAATTCATTACTAGAATATTATATCAACTATTCAATTTCATTATATCATTTTTTGGTTATTTTAATTTCTGCATTAGTACTTTGTAGCCCTAAATAATTATCAGCACAGGAAAAATATTAAACTATACGATTTAGGTACAGGAAATACATATATACATACATAAATACATATATATACACACATATACATAATACCTATATTGTATTACATTAATAATAGTAAGATGATATAACTCCATTAAAATGAGATAATCTTTTTTATTGTTGGTTTTGTTTCAGATTCTTTTGTTAAATAAAATCTATTTTTTAAAAGTATTTCTCATAGGAACAAATTTCTACTCAATAACATTTTAAAGGTCACATTGTTATATGAATATTTTCACAGTGACATTCGTGGCTTTGAAATATCTAAAATTATTGAGAAAAGCACACAATGAATACTTAAAAGACATGTACTAAAAAAAATGGCAGGAGAAAACAGATCTGTGATTTTGATTTTTAACCCAGATAAGTTTCACTGGTCTTCCACCCTCACCCTTTCTTCTTCCCTTCATACTCCATTTTCTATTTCCCCTCCACAACTATTGCCTTATTTCTGCATGATTGTGATTACATCTTAAATGACTGTATATAGAAATGTAACATTTTAAATGAGAACATTAACCTTAGTACTATTCATACTAAGCAGAAATTTCAGATTTGGTGAGCTAATGAAGATAGAATTAATAACAACAACAAGAAACTTTTACCTAAAATTCTTTTGGACTAAATTTTTTCCATACCTTTTCTAGTTTTTTTGTTTTGTTTTGTTTTGTTTTTTGTTTTCATTACAAGACTTCACAATAACCAGTTGGAAAAAGTCAATCTGTTTCAATTTAATCAAGACTATACATTAAATAATTTATCAGTATGGCCAGTGACTCTTAAGCCTCTGAAAAACTGGGGGGGGGGGGTATATTCCCAAGGAACTCTGAGTTTCACTTCTCAAGA
>JAJPUD010007527.1:70391-82892 GCA_023553655.1 Myrmecobius fasciatus | reverse complement strand
CTGAGTTTCACTTCTCAAGAGAAGTCTAGAATTATCTTTATTAGATACATGTTTTTCCTTCCCTCATGCTAGGTGCCTGATACCTTAACCTATTGTTTTGCTTTTGACTGAGCCATCATCAGACATTCTTCCCTTTGTGACTGTAATTAAATTGGAATAATATTTTATTAAATTTATTCTTTGGGGGACAGATTAGCACATATTATATTGAGGTTTGTGCCATCAGAGTTCTTTATTAATGGACAATAAGGAAATTAGCAATCAGAATATGTGTGTTTTTATCAGTGGCCTTGTCAAGTTAGAGGAATTATTCTAGAAAACATCATAAATCAAGAAATTCTATCACAATTAAAAACTTTAATATAAAGTAATTTTGCATGAATATCTTTACCTTTAGAATACAACTTTAATCAAATACAGCCTAAAAGAATGACAATTAGGTAGTAGTTCATCATTTAAAACAACATAGACATCTTCCAGAGACTTGATTTTTACACATATGAGCTGTCATCAATTCCCTTCTAGTATGTTATGTAAATGAATTTCAATAAAGAAACTGTTTTAAGATTCATTTCAAAGTATGTTAAAATATTTCTAAGAATAATAGGCATATGTTTAACTTGGAAAACAATTAGGGAGCTATGTGAAGTGGAAATAGACCACTTGATTTGTATAAAGTAATTCTAATTAATTTCAACAAGGGGAGCAAGAAATATGTGTGTGTGTGTGTGTGTTGAATGTGAAGAAATCCATATTCAAAAAGAAAAAAAAGATAAGGACTAAAAATAAAATGTTGTGCATGTAATGGATTATTTTCAAATATTCATGATGGATTTTTTTGTAAAATATATTTCACTGATTTTTCCAGTTATCATAAAAAATGATTAGTTATAAAGTATAATGAAACTTTAAATTACCACATGCCTTTACCTCTCATAACTAAATACTTCCCATTTTCCCTCCAATGCAACCCCATAGGGGGGGGGGGAGATTTCATCACAGAGAGTTCACATTAATAGTTAGAAACCAATATTCAAATTGTTAATATCAATGGATTAACTTGCATATATTTTTCTTTTCCTAAAATTTGATGTTATGTATTTGAGAGGCAGCAAAATTGGCCTAAGACAAATCTACATGTAGATGTGACACTGTCTAAATGGCATATGTACTCTTTGAATTCCAAAATCAAGACAATTATTTGCAAAATATTTGCTGATTTGCCTTTGTAGAAGGTTTCTTTACTAAAAATTCTCTGCATAAATGAAATCACACATAGAATTATTATTACTAATCATTATAATAACAATAACAATGATAATTAGGTGATGATTAACTAGTATGGCTTAGTATAGGGTTCTTAGATGAAAATCATGAGAATTTAGTGGCAATTCTGGCTCAGCCATTAACTAAGTTTGTGGTATGAGCTATCACCATTTTATCTATTCAGACAATTTGTAAAATTAATTGCAGTTGTAAAATTTGATAATTGATTCATTCATATTTTTATTGTGAATGACAGATGCTAAATATTTCAATTTAAGACCATCAAATCAATGATTGGAATCCAGGACTTTTGCACTGCTCATACTGCTCTTAAATGAATCAATGTATACTTTGTTATTTGGTTCAATCTTTATCATCTTTTATCCATTACCATGTAATTGTTCCTAAAGAGGTGATAATCTTTGGCCTATAGAAATGGGGTCTAGCAAGCCAATGAACTACATGAGAAATCAACCCATGTTCTATAAGTACCTTATTTTGTATAGGTAAAGCTATGATTTTTAAATTGAAATTGAAAAGAAGGTTTGAACAGACCCTGGAAATATTATTAGTTGTTTAATGTTAAGAAGAATAACAAAGTATAGAACAATAACAAGACAAGTAATCAAAGTCCCAGATGTTGGATTGTTAATTTAAAAAACAATAAAACTTAGAACAAAACCATTCTCTAGCTATATTGCCCAGTTTAGTTTAAATTCTTTTTAAAGAATTATTTTTATTTCTTTGGCTTCACTATTTATTCTTGGGAATTAATTTTTAAAATATACCTGTGCAACATTATTTTCTTTAATCATTCTCTGTAGATGGCAATAAGACAGCAAAACTGGAAAATCTGTCCTTTTGGGAGGAAGCAAGTATGACTGAGGTTTGGTTTCTGACAAGCAATCATATTTATTAATCTTTCTGGAAGAGGTAAGTGAATCTTTTCAAATTCAAAATTTTATATTTTTCTGGAGAATATTATCTGCATTTTAATAGATAGATACTTTAATCTAGTGATAACAGGACAGATGCTATTTCTCACAGATGCAAAATTCTTTAATTCCAAATAGTAATTTGTTTCTCATTCATTTTATTTTACTATTCACAAAGACTAAATTAACAAATATTGCACACTCTGACAGATTTATGAACTTCACTTAATTCAGTAGTTTATCATCATCAATAATTTTTATAATTTCCCAATCAATGGGAAATTTCATCTCTACTGATTGGTAAACCAAATGTATTAAGAAAATTACAAATGAGGGGTCTGGCAGTAATGTTTTTGTCTGTGGCTACAAGGCTCATCATCCCATCCACTGCCACCTATTCCTGCTGACCCCATCCTTCTCCCTGGCATTTTACCTCCCTACCCCATTCCCATCCAGTCTCCCACCCCAGATTAAAGCTCTGGTCTGGGTCAGGTCAGGTCTGACTTTTGTCTTCTGCTCAGGCTTTTCAGCCTGGACAGCCATCCTATAGCCTCCATAATCCCTGCACAGAAAGCAGAAGGAGATCTATAAATATGAGACACATGAGGCACTGTGAGAGGGAGGCCCAACAAGTTCTTCTACTTGACTATGGGCAGTTTTACAGAAGAGTATAACAACAACTTGGACTTCTTTACTCCCTTGATCTTCTTTGACTGCAATAAGGTAAATCAATATCTCTTACCTCAAGCATTGATACAACCTATACTCTCTGGAGTCTGGAGACTGGTTAGATTCTAGGGGAAGTGCCATATGAAGATTCAGCTGACAGTACATGATAAAGAGGTCTATGGCATTTCATTTTGCTAGGCCAGGAGTGTCAGGTACATATTTACCTCAGTGGGTGCAACAGTTCCTAGAACACTGAATCATCATTTATGAAGACCCACAGCATTATCCCTTGCTACATCTCTGCTGGAACAATCAGGACTCAACTATCTAGGATGCAATAAAGGTGGTAATTTTTTTATGTAGAAGTTCCCTGTATCCCTGTTACCAAGATAAAAAAAAAACTATGTTTAATGACACATGAACATGTGTCATTGGTATTACATGGGTCCTACATTCATCTTGGGGTATCTGTACTGCAGCTGTTAATTATCAGTCTCTCATCTGCTATATCCAACAAATATCCCATGCCATTGAGGACTATATCTTAACCTACAAAACAGAAGTGAAATCCACAAGGTACAGTGGACATCAATTCAACCTGATTGGATAACCATCTGGCATAACTTCCTAGAGATACTGAGAGTTTAATGCTGTTGGGAGTCTATACCAAAGAAAAAGAGGCTATATTTTCTGCCCCATCCTTATCCCCAAAGTAAGAATAACTTTGCAGTGGCCAGTATGTCTTTTGTTGCTTTGCACCTGATATTCCCAGAAGCTGCTCTAGGAGTTTTTGCTAATCTACCCATTGCCTGTGCTAGACTCAGAACACAGAGATGTGTGGAGCCTCTTGGGCCTCTGAGGTTTGGATTCTTCTCCTCTATTATCCCTTTATTTCCTGAATTAAAAATTTTTGTATATGTGCTTGTCAGCTATTGTGTTAATGAGTACTATAAGCATTGGCTCTGTTCATGCTAATTTACTGCATATATCTGTATTTGTCAGCTGCCTGAGGCAACAAATCCAGTTCATTTGTTACTTTTTAAATGGAAAGAAAATATCAATTTTAAAGGAATCTCTCCTTTTGTCTTTTGCTGTCTTCAATACTTTTTTAAGTTGCATATTTAAAAAGAAAATTACTCGTATACATTGGTGAAAAAAGTCAAATAACCTTGTAATTATTTTAAAAATTGAAATTAGAGAATAGGTGATTCATTTTCACTAATTTGCTGAGATGAAATTTAATAAGTGATTATTAAGCTTGATAATACAATTGTTAGGGCTAGAGGTGATACAAATATAAGTGATACAGCCCCAATCCGTTTTATGAGTGAATTATCAATCTACTAAAACTCTTAGAAATGTATGCAGAAAAATATGGAGATTTTCAACATGGGATGTGTACAGAAATTTCAAAGACATTATAAAAATAGGGATGGAGACAAGATAGTGGAGTAAATGCAGGGACTTGACATGGTTTCCCTCAAAAGCCTTAAAGTATCTTAAAATAATGATTCTAAAACACATTTTAGAAGATCAGGGCCCACAAAAAGATAGAGTGAAGCAATTTTCCAGCCAAAGATAATTTAGAAGGTCATCAGGAAAGGGCTGTTGCACTGGTGGTACAAATTACACCAGCACGACTCCCACCACAGTGAACAAGAAGCCGGCCTTATTGCCCTTGAATCAGTAGCAGTGGTATCCAGCCTAATCCACAGACAACAAAGACAAATTGGAAAGTTGACAGGAAAGATTTGTCTATTAGGGTGAGAGGGCCTTGGGAAACCAGCAAACCAGGAGAGGGTTTGGGAGTGGCTATTGTTTGCAGGGTTCTCAGCCCACAGATGATAAGGAGGTGGGATACCTGGTCAAAAAGAGATTACAGCAGGCACTGAGTAAGAGCTCAGATAGGTTTTTGTTGTTTTGCCAATATTCAGATCCAGGACTTAGTCCAGGGCTAGAAGGAGCATTACCACACTAGAACTTTTAAGTCACAATGGATCAGATATTCTCTTCAAAGTTCCAGGGCAGAAAAGTGTGTTTGTGGTCACCCACAGATAAGAACATAGGCCAGGAGAGTAGTAAACACAGTTCTCTTTAGATCCTACCAACTTGGAAGAGCCAAAAGCTTAAAAATCCCTAAAAGAATCTTTGAAAACAGTTGCAAGCTACACAAACTTCCTGATGCTTAGAACATTGCAACCTCTCTCTTGGAAATACAATCCTATTCTAAAAAAGACCTAAAGGCTGAGCAACAGGCTGGGAAAATCATCAATCAGAATATATATTCTGACTATTGAAAATTATTGTGGTGAAAAGGAAGATCAAATCACATACTTAGAAGATAACAAAGTCAAATCTCCTAAAAACAAAGGCTCCCCCCCCAAAAAAAAAAATAATTTAAAAGAATTAGTTTCAGGCCATGGAAGAACTCATATGAGATTTGGAAAACCAATTAAGAGCATCAGAGGAAAAATTGGAAAGACAAATGAGAGTACTACAAAGGGAAATACAGAAAGCAAATGAAGAGAAGAATGCCTTAAAAAGCAAAAAAAAAATAATGGAGAGATACAAAGGCTCAATGAAGAAAACAATACCTTAAACACTAGAATTGAATAAATGCATTTTTTTAAATATTTCTTATAAATTGTTTATAAGAAATCAAGAAACAATAAAACAAAGCCAAAAGATTAATTTTTAAAAAATGAAATATCTCATTGGAAAAACAACTAATCTGGAAAATATATCCAGGAGAGATCATTCAAAATTTATTGGATTACTTAAAAGGCACTATTTTTAAAAAGCCTAGAAACTATCTTTCAAAAAATTCTCAATATTCTAGAACCAAACAGTAAAACATAAATTGAAAGAATCCATTGATCACCTAGTGAAAGAGATCCTACAATGAAAACTCCAGGGAATATGATAGCCAAATCCAAGAACTCCCAGATCAAGGAGAAAATATTGCAGGTATAAACAAGTAGTTCAAGGATCCACAGTCAGGAGAACACAAGATTTACTAACTTCTACATTGAAGAATCAGAGGCCTTGGAATATGGTACTCTGGAGAGCAAAGGATCTAGGATTATAACCAAGAATCATCTGTCCAGCAAAATTGAGTATAATACTTCAAGGGGAAAAGGGTGGTCATTTAATAAAATAGAGGACTTTCCAGCATTTGTGATGAAAAGACTATATCTGAAAAGAAAATGTGTCTTTCAAATGTCTCTCAGGAGAAGCATAAGGAGAAAATCAGGCAAGGGAAGCATAAAGATCTTAATGAAGTTCATCTTTTTATATTCTTACATGGGAGGATACTTGTAACTCGTAAGAATTTTTTTCATTATTAGATCAGTCAGAAAGAGTATATATAAAATGAGGGCACAGGTGTGAGTTGAAAATGAAGGGAAAATGTTCAAAAATATAAAATTAATGGATCAAGTAGGAATATATTAGGAGAAAAGTAAAGAGAGAGGTAGAATGGTGTAAATTATCTGCCATAAAAAGAGTCAAGAAAAATCGTTTACATTGAAAGAGAAGAAGGGGAGAAGAGAGAGAGGGGAAGAGAAATAAGTGAACCTTACTTTCATCAGAATTGGCTGAAAGAGGAAATAACATACATGCTTAATGTGGATATAGAAACCTATCTGCAGGATATTTCTGGAGAAAAGAAGAGATACAGGAAGGGTGGAGGATGATAGATAGAATGACATATTGTGTTGGAGTCCAACTCCACAGAATACCAGAGGCCAGGTAGAAAATATGCTTTGTAGCCTTCATTTTATTCATCTGAGTGCCAGCATTACAACACAATATCAGTTAACTTGAGTTGACATCATATTCCTCCAGGGTTAATGCATATTCCATACTTTGTCACTTCAGTATCCACCTCAACCATTAACACCAAGATACTTATCAACATAGTTATAGATAGCATTATTGTGATGTTCAACAATATCAACAGAATTGTAAATAGTTGTGATGTTTTATGAATACTGAGGTATTTGTGGAAACAAAGTAGTAAATAGAAATTATCATACTAATGCATTTAGCTCAAGTATATCCTTAATTCATTGTTAAAGGGTAAATAGTATAGTTGAAATGCTTTGTTTCCTGTGGCATGCATTCTCCTAAATTTTACTTGGAGTGTCTTTTAAAGATGGAAGAGATGTTAAGCCAATATAGACATGGACTTAATAGCCCTCTATATCAGTTAGAGATGGTGAATCAGTATGAACATGGACCTGCAGGCCTTCTACAATATTGGGGAAGGGGATCAGAAGCAAAACACTTTTGAGAAGGATCAGGGTGAAAGAAGAGAGAGAATAAAATAAATGGAGAGAAATTCAATTAGCAATATTAATTATGAAAACCATTTTAAAGCAATTTCTTTGATAAAGCCCTTAATTCTTTTTTATGTATGTACATATTTCTACAATTATCTTGTTGTACAAGAAAAATCAGATCTACAAGAAAAAAAATCTGAGAAGGAAAACATAATGCAAGCAAACATCAATAGAGAGTGTGAAAATGCTATGCTGTGGTCCACACTCAGATCCCACAGGCCACTCCTTGGATGTATATGGCTTTCTTTATCACTGAACAACTGGAACTGGTTTGAAACATCTCATTGTTGAAGAGAGCCATGTCCATCAGTATTGATCATCATATAATCTTGTTGTTGCCATATATATTGAGCTCCTGGTTCTGCTCATTTTACTTAGCATCAATTCATGCAAGTCTCTCCAGGCCTCTCTGAAATCCTGCTGGTCGTTTCTTACAGAACAATAATATTCAATGACATACATATACCATAGTTTGTTCAACCATTCTCCAATTGATGGGCATCCATTCATTTTCCACTACAAAAAGGGCTGTGGCAAACATCTTTGCACATGTGGGTCGCTTTCCTTCTTTTAAGATCTCTTTGGGATATAGGCCCAATAGAAACACTGCTGCGTCAAAGGGTATGCAAGTTTGATAACTTTTTGAGCACAGTAACACATTGCTCTCCAGAAGGGTTGGATTTGTTCACAATTCTAACAACAATGTATTTGTGTCCCGGTTTTCCCACATCCCCCCAACATTTGTCATCTTAGCGAGTCTGATAAGTGTGGTATCTCAGAATTGTCTTAATTTTGATTTCTCTGATCAATAGTGATTTTGAAGCACTTTTTCCTACAACTAGAAATAGTTTTAATTTCATCATCTGAAAATAATGTGTTCATATCATTTGACCATTTATCAATTAGAGAGTGAAAGCCCTTAATTCTAAAATGTATAGGAAACTGAATATAAAAAAATTAAAAAGCCATTCCCCAATTGATAGATGATCAAAAAATATGGTTTTCAAATGAGCTAATCAAATTATTTGTAGCCATATGAAAAAAAAATTCTCTCCCTATTGATTGGAGAAATATAAATTGAGACAACTCTGAGGTACCCTCATACTTATTAGATTGGTTAATGGGCCTGAAGAGAGGGATAAGGGAATATGGGGAAAATGAGAAATTAGTGCATTTTGGTAGAATTGTGAACTGGTTCAGCTACTATGTAGAACAATTTGGAACTATGACCAAAGAATTATAAAATAATGCATACCCTTTAACCTAACATCACCACTGCCAAGCTTATTAGCTAAAACAGATTTAAAAAAAATGGATTTATATGTAAAAAAATATTTATCGCATTCTTTATTCACAGCAAGAAATTGGAAATTTGGGGGAAATGCCCAGAAATTTGGAAATTGCTGAATAAATTGTGGCATGATTATGATAGGATGATAAGGCAGAGCCAAGATGGCAGAGAGCAGACACAACTCTCTGTGACCTCCTCTGACCTTCTCTCAAACTAACAACAGATTAAGACTCTAAACTGATTTTGGAGTCAAAGAACCCACAAAAATCTGGAGTACAACACATTTCTAGAAGAATATACCTTAGAAGAACTTCAGAAAAAGTCTGTTTCAATCAGGCAGGGAGACAGTCTGCTGAACCCAGACCACAGCACAGGAAGATCAAGGCAGGAAGCTGGGGCCAGGAGTTGCAGTTTCCAGGCCGCTGGGAAACTTCTGTGAGATTCTAAGGCTACTCTGTCCTAGTTGAAGCAGGTGGTTTGGCAGATTTGCCTTTTCTAAAAGGTAAATTATAAACTACTGAGCCCAGAAATAACACCAGACCTAGCTTCAATTACCCAGCACCAGAAATAAATCAATAAAATTGCCCCAAAGCAAATTAAAGAAGCTGTTGCTCTTTTGCATGAAACAGACATTAAGCCTTAAAAAATGAATAAAAAACAAAACAAAACAAAAGAACTATTACCATAGACAGTTTCTATAGAGAGAGAGAACAAACCTCAAATCCTGAGGTTCCAAAAGGTAAAGCAACTCCAGAGAAAGCTGCAAAGGGAGACATGAGCTTGTCACCATTTCACAAAGTTTTCCTTGAAGATTGCATAAAGAATCTTTTTTTTTTTTCTCCTGAGGTAATTGGGTTTAAGTGACTTGCCCAGAATCACATAGCTAGGAATTGTTAAGTGTCTGAGACCAGATTTGAACTGAGGTCCTCCTGACTTCAGGGTTGGTACCCAATCCACTGCATAAAGAATCTTAAAAGAGAGTTAGAAGAAAAATAGGGACATGAAATAAGATCATTGCAAGAAGGAATGGGAAAAAAAACATATAATAGTCTACAAAAAAGATGAAAAAGACACCAACTCACTGATAAACAATATTTGTGAAATGGAAAAAGAATGCAATGTACAAAAAAAAATTAAATTGGCCAATTACAAAAGGAGCTAAAAAAAGGTACCTAAAGAAAATAATGTGCTGAAAATTAGAATTGAACAAATGGGGGCAGCTAGGTGGCACAGTGAATAAAGTACCAGCCCTGAAGTCAGGAGGACCTGAGTTCAAATCTGGTTTCAGACACTTAACACCTCCTAACTGTGTGACCTTGGGCCAGTCAATTAACCCCAATTGCCTCAACAAAAAAAAAAAAAAAAAAGAAAGAAAAGAAAAGAAAAGAAAAAAGAACTGAACAAATGGAACTGAACTTAATAAGACTTCAAGAAATAATCAAAAACAAAAAATGGAAAAAAATAGAAGAAAATATGAAATATCTCCTAGGAAAAACTGACATGGAAAATAGATTTAAGAGAGTCAGTTTAAGGATTATTGGACTTCCTGAAGGCCATGATGAAAAAAAAAAGTATCTAAACATCATCTTACAGGAAATTATAAAAGAAAACTTCCCTGATATTTTAAAATCAGAAGGTAAAATAGCTATTGAAAAAATTCACCAATCATCTCCTGAAAGAGACCCCAAAATTAAATCTCCAAGGAATATTGTGGCTAAATTTCAGAACTAATACAACAAGGAAACGATATTACAAGCAGCCAGAAAGAAACAATTTAAATACTAAGGAGCCACAATTAGGATCACCCAGGATTTATCAGCTTACAAGTTCAAATATCAAAGGGCCTGGAATCTGATATTCCAAAAGGTAAAGGAATTTGCCTTACAGCCAAGATTAAGCTATCCAGCTAAAATGAGCATTATCTTTCAGGGAAGAAGATGGACACTTAATGATATAGGTGATTTTTCACCTATTTCTAATGAAAAGACCAGATCTGAAAAAAAAATTTGACCTGCAAACACAGAACACAAGAAAATCATAAAAAGGTAAGAACAAAAGAACACTTGAGAACTATATTTCTATTATGGTTATACATAGAGAATGAGGGTAGAATTTGGTTTTATTTTGATACTATGAAAAAGAAATTAGAGGTGGAAAGGGGATCATACTGGAAAAAGAGAAAAAAAGAGGTATAATAAGGGAAATTACATCTCACAAAGAGGCAAAAAAACTCATTATAATTGAGGAAAAGAAGGGAGGGGATAAGCTTTGTGTGAATCTTACTTTCATGAGATTTGGTTCAAAGAACGAATATCAGACATGTTCAAAATGCTAGAAAAGTTAGTGTATGATAGATTTTTGGAGAACATTGAATGGAGGAAGAAAGGAGTTTACTTTTTCTCATTGGTTCTTGGAATTTATACAAAAATTGAGTATGTCTTAGGGCATAAAAACCTCAAAATCAAATGCAGAAAGTCATAAATAGTAAATGCATTTTTTCAGATCATGATGCAATAAAAATCACATGCAATATAAGACCAGATCAAAATAGACCAGAGGTTAATTGGAAATTAAACAATCTAATCCTAAAAATGCATGGGTGAAACAGTGAATCATAGACATAAACAATAATTTCATCCAGGGAAATGACAATAATGAGAGAATATACCAAAATTTTTTGGGATACACCCAAAGTGTTTATGGGGGGGTATTTTATATCTCTAGATGCTTACTTGCATAAAATAGAGAAATAGAAGCTCAATGAATTGGGCTTACAATTAAAAAAGCTAGAAAAAGAACAAATTAAAAACCCTCAATTAAATACCAAATTGAAAATTCTGAAAATAAAAGGGGAGATTAATAAAATTGAAAATAAGAAAGCTATTGAATTAATAAATAAAACTAAGAATTGTTTATATGAAAAAAACAACAAAATAGATAAACCTTTAGTTAATTAGATTAGAAAAAGGAAAGAGGAAAATCAAATTGTTAGTCTAAAAAATGAAAAGGGAGAACTTTCCACCAATAAAGAGGAAATTACAACAGAAATTAGGAGTTACTTTGCCCAACTTTATGCCAATGAATTTGACAATCTAAATGAAATGGAAGAATACCTACAAAAATATAGACTGCCCAGATTAACAGAAGAGGAAATAAATTATTTAAATGGTCCCATTAAAAAAAAAAAAAGAAATAGAATAAGCTAGTAATCAACTCCCTAAGAAAAATCTCCAGGGCAAAATGGATTTACAAGTAAATTCTACCAAACATTCAAAGAACAATTAATTCCTATACTATATAAACTATTTGAAAAAAGTTGTCTTACCAATTTCCTTTTATGACACAGATATGGTGTTGATAGCTAAACCAGAGAGTGTGAAAACAGAGAAAGAAAATTATACACCAATTTCCCTAATGAATGTTCATGCAAAAATCTTAAATAAAATATTAGCAAAGAGATTATAGAAAGTCATCCCTAGGTTAGTATACTATGACCAAGTAGGATTTATACCAGGAATGCAGGACTGTCTCAATATTAAGAAAACTATCAGCATAATCAACTATATTAATAATAAAACTAACAAAAATCATATGATTATCTCAATAGTTGTAGAAAATAGTATTTGATAAAATCCAACACCCATTCCTATTAAAAACACAAGAAAGTATAACAATAAATGGAATTTTCCTTAAAATGATTAATAGCATCTTTTTAAAACCATCAGCAAGCATCATATGTAATGGGGACAAACTAGAACCATTCCCAGTAAGATCAGGAGTGAAATAAGGCTTCCCACTATTACCAATACTATTTAATATTCTATTAGAAATGTTAGCTTTGACTCCTAATTGAACACCAGATAGATAATTTTGATTATATTAAGTTAAAAAGTTTCTGTACAAATAAAACTAATGCAGACAAGATTAGGAGGGAAGCATCAAATTGGGAAATCATCTTTACATTTAATGGTTCTGATAAAGGCCTCATTTCTAAAAT
>JAJPUD010007527.1:25326-62151 GCA_023553655.1 Myrmecobius fasciatus | reverse complement strand
AGTTTTAGCAAAGGAAGAAATTTTGAATACTATGAATATGTTCACTCACTTTCCAGAGTTGTACTCGTTGTTGATACATATGTTGTCACATGTACTTCAGTGTTTAGGAGGCTCCAAGTAAAAGTATAGAACAGAAAAGGTAATAGGCTGCTTATCAAGCTGAAGAGGTCATTGTATTTATCTCATTGTAATATGCTTGGAAAATCCAAGCAGTCTACAAGTATCATGCTAGGAAACTGAATCATATCTATTTGAATTGTCTTACAAAGATTATAAAGATCATATGGAAAAATAAGGTGGTGGACATTCAGATCCTTTCTTGAGTTAAACTATTAGAACATCAAACTCTACTACAGAGAGCACAACTTTGATGGACTTGTTAGATTGATTCCTAAATTATTTTTTTGCTAAAAAAAATCTTACGGGGACCTCATGCAAGGCAGATGATCATATGTTGGTCAGAGGAAGGAAAAAAAAACAGATAGTCTAAAGGCCACTTAGAGGAAATTGTGGGATCAATTTTGAGACAAAGGAGACCCTAGCAAAGGACGACCTAACATGACATACCCACATCAAAGAAAATGCTTTGCTCTTTTAATGAAACAAAATTACAGTACGTCAAAAAAAAATATGAGATTCTCAAATTTAGAGACATCACCACACTGAATGTTCATATGAGCTATTTGTGTTCAACCCTGTGTGAGAGTCTTCCAAACTACTTTTGGTCTGATTAGTCACAGACACACTGTAGTTTAACTCCAACATAATGATGTTATTTTTGTCCTCTGTGAGAATGAGGTAAACCTAATCATATTGATTGCAAAAGTAAAATATTTTGGAAATAGAGCTATAAAAATTTCCCAGAGGACATGTATGTAATTTTCAATATTAACTCATCATTTCTGTTTTAAGAATATTAGATGCTATTTGCAGAAAGGCAGCTTTTGGTCATAAAATCCATTTCTGCTGTCTCAAAATCATATAAAAATTCATTTGGGATAGATTGTGTGAAGCTGAAAAGAGTTTGTGAATAAGGTAGGCAATGGATGATATAATATATAGTTTCTGTGAAAGACAACTCCCTTATATGATTTATTAGTATTTTTAAAATATATTTTATTTCCTTAAATATTTCACAATTGAATATTTAAAACATGCTTCTTTTTTAAACAAAATTTAAATTCTCTCCCTACCTGAAAACCCTGTCCAAACTCTTGAGAAAACAAGTAATATGATGTCAATTATACGTGTGCACTCATGGAAACCATTTTCTTATTACTCATAATTAAAGATAAAAAGATCAGACACACCAAGGAAAGAACAACAGTGGGAAAAATATGGTTCAATATGCACTTAAGAGTTCATCATTTCTCTCTGTATAGTATGTATAGTATTTTCCATCATGGGTTATTTGGAGAATAATTTTGGATAATTGTTTAATGAAGGTTATTAAATTTTTCAGTTGATCATCATAACAGTATTGCTATTATTCTGTAAAATGCTTTCCCTGCTCTGCTTACTTCACTTTACTAATCATTTCTTAAAGGATAATAGAATTACATGACAATCACATACCACAGCCTGTTGATCTGTTCTTTAATTGATGGATATCACCTCAAATACTAATTGTTAACACACAAAAAACACTAAATAAGCATAAGAACTTTTCTCCAACTGAAGATATTGCAGTACCACATGGCCTTCTGATTTTCTTACTTGTCAAATAAGATTATTAGAATAGATATTTCTCATAAGCTTCAACTCTAAGATTCTATGTGTGGGCTTTTTTTGTGGGGTAAAACTCCAATAAAGTGTTAAGAGTTAGGATGCTGACTTAAATTTAGTGCTCCATGTTTGAAACCAACAAAGCAAATGATATAAAAGAATAAGGCAAATTGAAAAGTCTCTCTAATTCAAAGTAGGCATAATACTCAATATGGTTTATGCAAAAGACACTTTGTAAACTAATTATTCTTCACTATCCTTCCCTATGAAGTGGTATTATTGTATTTGTCATTGTTATTCATTTATTGAATGCTCCCAATGTTGCCTCACAGACATGAAAGATGATTTGATCTTTATGCTAGGGATTGATAGAATAAGTTGGCATTAAAACCATTCAGCCATAAAATTAAGTAACTAAAAGGATATTTGAATGGTCATAGTACAGTGTCCCTAGCATTTCCTTTGAAATTCTCATAACATTCTAAGTATTACCATTATAATATTATCAAGCAATTACTGTGAAAGGCAAGTTTTTAAGAGACATTTGTAAGAAACAATAGTATTATCCTGTTAAAAATCAGGAAGAAACTATTCAATGTACAATAGTCTAAGTAGAAGTAATTACAGCAATGAAATTTGAGAATAAGAAGTACCTGCAGGCTGGTGTACAACAGAAAAAAAGGAGGAATTTAGAATAGAATGGATTAGAATGCTTTCACCATCTAGGGAAATGTACTGAATCCTCTTTATCAACCTTTAGATTTGTGAATCCCTGATGGGTTTTTTTTTCTTCTTACTATATTGTCCATTCTAAAAAACTCATCTGCATCCTATTCACCTTAATCTGTCTCCTTTATTCAAGATTCTGTATTTCTTCCTCATTTACATTCTTTATTCTTGTATTTTCAGAATTTCAATCTTGAGTGCTTCTTATGCTCCTTTGGCTGATTTTAAACAGACGTGATGACTCAGACAAATCTGGACTGCAAAAATCTAGGTGTGTGTCAAACTATTCCTTATTTTCTTCTCATTTTCTTTGTTTATCATACTTTTTAACATTGATGACAACTTGGTCAGAAGTTCACTTCATTGTGTTATCATATGTTTGAATATGCTGTCATCATTAAGTAAATAATCAACAATTATTAACTGGTTTTAGCTGAAAAATTATGCCTACGGTTCCCAATGGTTTTACTAATAGAATAAGATAGCTGAAAGAATATTTTCCTGACTCTCACATTTCAGAAAAAAAAAAAAAAAAAACATTTTATCTATTGATATCTTATAAGGTTATTGAAATTTTCAGGGGGGTGATGCCAAGATATCAGAGAGTAGGTAAGTCTTGGTGTGAACTCTTCCTGGCCTCCCTCAGAATCAACATCAGAATAAGCCATTGAACAGGTTTTGGAATGACAAAAATCACTAACATTTGGAGTGTAACAAATTTCCAGCAGAAGATATTTTAGAAGAACTTCAGAAAAGTCTGTCTCAATCAGACCAAAGGACAGTTAGCTCAGTACAGGTGTAAAGCAGGCACAGCCCAGGGAAACTCAGGGTGGAAAGACCTCCCAGTGCCAGGGGAATCTACTTGGAGGCTCGTACCTAAATACATCCACATTAGCTAATTTGTCCTGGTTCCAAAACCAGGATTAGCAGACTAGCTGTGAGACCACCCAGCACAGGAAGGAAATCAACAGCATTGGCCTTGAAGCTGCTGTCATCTGTAAAGGAATTTTCAGATAATCTTCCCTTTCCCCAAAGAGCAGACATCAACCTTTAAAAATGAGCAAAAAAATGCAAAAAGAACTCTGACCATAGTTGGCTATTATGAAGACAGGGAAAAACAGACCTCAAACCCTGAGAACACTAATGGCAAAACAACTTCAGATGAAGCCTCAAAGAATCGTATGAATTGGTTGCCAACTCAAAAGGCTCTCTTAGAGGAATTCAAAAAGGATCTTAAAAGAGAGCTAGAAGAAAAACAGGAAAATGAAATAAGAGCTTTGCAAGAGAGTTTGGAAAAGGAAACATAGAAATTGTCTGCAAAAAAACATTCTTTAAAAATAAATCTGGCAAAATGGAAAAAGAAAGCAACTCCTTGAAAAACAGAATTGGTGAAATGAAAAAAGAAAATAACTCCCTAAAAATAAGAAATACTGAAATGGGGGGGAAAATCCAATGAACAAAACAACTCATTTAAAAATTCAATTGACCAAATGTAAAAGGAGGCAAAACAGCTAACCTTTGAAAATAATTCAGTTAAAACTAGAATTGAACATGTGGAAGTGAATGAATTAATGAGATGTGAAAAATCAGTCAAATAAAATTAAAGGTGAAAAAAAAAAGAAGAAACTAAAATATCTCCTCTGAAAAACAACTGACTTGGAAAATAGATCCAGCAGAGACAATCTAAGAATAACTGGACTACCTGGAAACAATGAAGGAAAAAAAAGAGCCTAGACAACATCTTTCAAGAAATCATAAAGGAAAACTACTTTGATGTCCTAGAATCAGAAGGTAAAATAGTCATTGAAAGAATATACTGGTTACCTTCTGAAAGAGAACCCAAAATAAAAATTCCAAGGGATATTGTAGCTAAATTACAGAGTTATCACATGAAGGAGAAAATTCTGCAAGCAACCAATTCAAGCCAAGAAATAATTCAATTTTGAGGAGCTATAATGAGTATTCCCCAGGGCATAGCAGTTTCAACTTAAAAGAATAGAAGAGCCTAAAATATGATATTCCAGAGATCAAAGGAGTTTGGGCTGCAGCCAAGATAAACAATCCAGTGAAATTAAGCATTATCTTCCATGAGAAAAGATGGAAATTCTATGAATTTTCATTTATTTTGATGAAAATACCAGAGTTAAAGAAAAAATTTAATTTTCAAATTTGGAATTCAATAGAAGTATAAAAAGATAAAAAGGGAAGAAAATACCCTATGTTTTTAAAGGTTAAAATGTTTGCAACCCTATATGGGAAGATGACATGTTTAATTCTTGAGAATTGAACTTTTGTTAGGGGAACACTTAGAGAGTGTCAGTATATTTTGACTTTACTATGATGATATAAAAAATAAACTAGAGTTGGACAAGGAATTGCACTGGAAGAGGAAGAAAGGGAATGTAAAATGGAGTAAATTGCATCATCTGAAGAGGCAAAAAAGACCTATTACACTGGAGGGAAAGAAGGAAGGGGGATGATTATGAGTCTTAATCTCATTGGATGTAGCTCAGATAGAATATCAGACATATTTAGTGTGATATATAAATTTGGATCATTCTACAGAGAAGTAGGAGGAAAAGGAAAAAAAAGAAAGGGGGAGGATGATCAAAGAAAACAGAAGTAGAAGGGGAAAGGAATAAGAAAGGGAGGAGGGGTTGTAAAAGGGAAAAACAGATTGAGGTAAGTGGTGGTCAGAAAGAAAACACTGGTGAGGAGGAAAAGGTGAAAAAGAAAGAGAAAAGTACAACTTGGGGAAAATAAAATGGTAAGAAATAGAGAATTAGTAATTTCAACTGTGAATGAGAATGGGGTGAACACTCCCGTACAACAGAAGTGGATAACAGAGTGTACTAAAAGCCAGAATTTTATAATTTTATAATACATAATTATAAAGAACAATAATACATAGATTAATGGGAAAAGACTGGAGAAGAATATATTATGCTTCAGCAGAATTATAAAAAGCAGAGTAGTAGTCCTGATCTCAGATCAAGCAAAAGCAAAAACAATTTAAATTAAAACAGATAAGGAAGGAAACTACATTTTGCTAAATGGTACCATAGATCAGCAGGATGATTTCTGAAGGGCCTGGAAGGTCTTATATGAACTAATGCTAAGTGAAGTGAATATAACCATACATAGCAACAGCAAGATGATCAATTCTGATGGACCTGGCTCTTTTCAGCAATGATGTGATTCAGGCCAATAGAATTTTGATGGAAAGAGGTATCTGCATCCAGAAAGAGCACTATGAGGACTGAATGTGGATCACAGCAAATTATTTCCACCTTTTTGTTGTTGTTTGCTTGCTTTTTGTTTTCTTTCTCATTTTTTTTCTTTTTTATCTGACATTTCTTGTGCAGTATGATAAATGTGGAAATATTTGCAGGAAAATTACATGTTTAACATATATTGCATTGCTTGTTGTCTAGAGGAGGGGTGAAGGGAAGGGAAGGAGAAAAAACAAGGTTTTGCAGGGGTGAATAGTAAAAACTGTTTTTGTGTATATTTTAAAAATTAAAAACTATTATTAAAAAAAAAGAAATTGGCCAATTCAGTTATAAGAAATCATCAGAATGTTTCTTGAAGCTGCAATTGATGAAATTATATCTTATTAGAGGTCAATCACTGCATATTTTCTAATAGTATTTTTTTTCCAAATACATTTAAAGATAATTTTTTAGAATTTTTGTGTTGTAAATTTTCTCCTCCCTCCCTCACTTCTCCCTTTGCTTCCTGCTCTTTAAAATGGCAAAAATTGTAAATAGGTTATATCTGTGCAATCACATAAAATATATTTCCTATTATCCATGTTGTGAAAAAAAAAAGACCAAAAGGAAAAAAAAATATGAAAAAGTTTTTGTAACAGAACAAAATCAAAAACCAGATTTGAATTCAGGTCTCAAGTCAGGTGAAAAACAACAGAATATGGATGTTAGTTATTAAAAAAATCATCACTGAAACTCAAGCACATCATTTAGAAAGCTATAAATGTTCTTCATTTAACAAATTCTTGAAGGTTTAAAGTATATGTGTAAATGAAGGTTTAATACATCCTTCTTATAATTTAAATTTCTTTTTATATGCTTTCCCCATGAGGACTAAGTGGATCAGGAGCAAATATTGCCTTTTTCACAAATTTTGCAAGTAATGTGTACTGAAATTATAAAGGTCTCTGAGTTCCTGTGTTGAACTGTCTATTGAAAAGAAAATGGAAAAAAAATGATATAAAATTGAATTGATTGACTGATATTAAGTTCGTGTAAATGTTAGCACCATTGTCAAACTCAACATATTCTCTATGACGTGATTTTGGATAACATAAAGAGGTGTTTAAACTTCCATGAATAAAGGGGTCATTATCCTTCTAAAATCTGCCTAGGCATTTTGAAATTTTGAGTACTATTTTGAGTTTTCTGAGGAGGACAATGATAAACTTAAAACAGTCCTGGATAAGTCATACAAAATAGTGAAGTATTTGAAATTCATGCCATTAAGATTAATAAGGAAATGAGAAATACTTAGGTCATAGAGAGGAAAGACCAGTTAAGGAAATTGTGTAAGGAAACTGTATGCATATATACATATGCACATACACACAAGCTTGTCATGTGGAAGAGGGATTATTTTTTCCCTTGTCTCCAGATGACAGAATTAAAAGAAAGCAATGGAGAAAGGTTCATAAGAGGCTTTTTTTTTTTTCCTGAAGGAAAAAATAATTCACAATTGCAATAAAATAAAAATGATAGCATTGGAAGGTGTTGGGGTTCAAAGGGTACCCCAAAAATGTGGACATCCCAGCCTCATGTCATGAGGCATTTCAAAAGAAGTTGCAGGCTTGGACCCAACTCCAAGTAAAGGGGCAAAGTTTATTAAATTTTAATGTCAATTAAAGGGAGCTGAGTTCCAAAATAAGTTAGCAAAGAACCAGAAGCAAGAAGATAAATTTATAGGAAAAAGAGAGATCAGCTGCTCCATGTCACTGATATTCTAATTTTATGGGGAATGATCTTAGAGGTAGAGTGGAGAAGTGGTCTGGTATGAACTTCATTATTGAATTTTATGGCTTAGAGGTGGAGCTGAAGAGAGGTCTGCTGTGTACCTCATTATTTTCTCAGAAACTTTATTATCACTGGTCAACAGATTTTTATCTGACAGCCTAGATGTTTGTGGAACTATAATACTTCCAAGGTAAGGTGATCTTAAGGCTAATGCCAGGTAGCCTTAGCATAATTGCTTCATCCTCTCTAGGAACTATACCACATCAAAGGGATTTGATCACTTCTCTCTGAAAGTCTTTCAATACATATTGCAAGTGAACTGGCTAAGCAGGTTGAAGGGACCATTCTTTTTACAGAACTGGTTGGACTACATTTTCAATAAGTTCTTTCAAACCCTGCACTCTTATGATTCCATGATCCTATAATTTTACTAAAATATACCTCAAGTATATAGACCAGAGAGAAGTATTTAGTTGTGCTAAACAGATAAATATGGCAAACAAGAATAAATTGTGAAATGTAAAATTATTCAAAGAAATTAATGGAAGAATATGATAAAACATAAGTGATATTGATAAACAAAACCATGATAAGTAGTAGAGAAAAATCAAGTTTACAGAAACCTATGTAGGTGTGTAACTGAACTGATGCATCCTAATAACATTTAAAGATAAGTATTCATATGCAATAGAGAAAGGGAAACACAATTTTAGTCATCAAAATCTCTTGTGCAAGTAATGACTTACAATGATAAAGGTTGATATAAAGTTGGAGAAAACTAATATGAATTAGAAGAGTGCAATAGCATCCTACCTCCACTCAAGTATAGATGTTGGGAACAGTGGTAGAATTAAACATACAATTAATGACAAACCTTAAGTAAGCAACAAACATATTCTTAAATCATCTTAAAGTAGATATTGCTAAAAAATATCATTTAGGACATCAGCATACCTAGTATTTAAAATCAATACAAAGCCATTAGATAATAATTTTATTTTAGAAACATGGAAATGAGAAAAAAATACACAATTCTTATTTCTATCTCATAATAGGAATTTACATACCTTATTCAATATATTTATTTATTAATATGATTAATTATTTTGTTATCTGAATATTGACATGAACATGGTAAATAATTACAAATACCCACAAGTATAAACACTAAGATGTTTCAAGAAGCCTCGAGACAAGAGTTTCATAAAATTATTTTATAATTTTATGTCAGAATTGTTTTTCATTCTTTTTATTTCACTCTGTGTGTGTGTGTTTGTGTTATTTTTCTGTATGTATCCCTGTCACCTATATGACTTTGGGACAGAGAGAATTGCATTTTTATGTCTTTATAGATTCAATTTCTTTATAGAGTAAATTGTTAGCAGTTAGATATGACTAAAAAGAGTTGAGGAGAAAATTATAATTAAATTGTAAGAAATATGAAAGGTAAAGATATTCTACTCTATGGAAAAATGAGATATGGTAAATTTAATAACAGTATGTACATTTTAAAGTAGAATTAAATGGTAGATCAATAATTTTAGATATAGTATATACACAATTATTATTGACTTTATGTCTACAACATCACAGTAAATATGTTCCAAATGACAGTTAATATTGAAAAATAAATAGATACAAAGTTGACTTAAATAAGATTATATTCATGTACTGAGTTTGGAAATTTTATCCTTATTTCCTTTAGGAAATATTTAAAAATTATTCTACACATTCAATTTTTAATTATTTAAATCCCTCGAAATTAGTGGTTGGGAAAACTTTGTCTCAATTGAGTAAAATAGCAAGTACAATGAAATAATAATCATACCACTTTTGGAGTCTAGAATTTCCCTCTAGTTTTGTTTTGTTTTTTTTTTTTTTAATTCAATAATACTAATTGAATTTCCTAGCTAAAATAACCTTGATATCATATGAATTAAATGCTAAATATTGAAATTGTGAGGTGAAATAAATTCTCCCCAGCACAAAATGATATCAAAGGAGATATTTTTAAAAGATTTAGAACAATGTCTGGCATGTGCTATATAGGAATGCTAATTTTGCTTCCTCTTTCACACTTTTTAGAACATAGTCACAATAGGTGCAAAACATAAATATGGTAGAAATGGAAGTCTACTTTAATTAAAATGGGTGCAAGCCATAGTTTGTATAAGAGTCTATCCCTGGGCTCTCATATTTCTGGAATCCTCAAAAAATTCTCATATAGAAAAAAAATTACTATTGAAGATGATACTTCTTGTACATGAATGACATTTATAGCAAAGAGAGATAGGATATAAATTATATCCTTTTCTTTTCTTTTTACACTTTTATCCACTTTTTACTATTTTTACAATTAAAATTGTTTTTCATATGTTTATCAAAATTCTTCCTCTGTCACCAGGGTTGTACTGGAGTTATTACAAACCAGCCTGTGACAATCATTCATTGTGCCATATACACCTTGACTGGCAAATGTAACAAGTGGAAAATGTTTTATTGTTTTCTCAATTATTTAGATACAAGAAAGTAAAAGAGAAAATAATAATAATGATATTAAATGAAGATTTAGAAGTTTCTTTTTTTAAAAAATTGTAATGATTTATATAGAAAAAAGAAAAAAATAGTCCAGTTAGTTAATATATATTAATTAGAAATTTTAATGTTCTGCATTTTTGAGTCCAAAACTATAAAAGTAATCATTTTTGACACACATTCATATGTGTATCTTCTAAATTATCTGGAATAAAAATAGAGGACTTTCATTTCTTTAATATTTATTGTACTGTAAATTATGGTGCAATGTTACCTGTTGTTAAACATTGACCAGACACTCCATATCTGTACTGCCTATTTCTTTCTCCTTATAACCTATCTTTTATGTTCTAAACATAATACCAGGCAATTAGACACATGTAGAAGTCAGCTTTACTTGACATGCATTTTAAACTTAGACAGCATCTGTATAAAAAGCAAATACTGCTACATAAAACTCATAAATCATTATTTAGGTAATAGTTGTCTACTGATTGTTTTAGCTTATGTTCTTATTTTTATTAACTCTTTTAGGATCATTTCTCTTGAAGTATCTTATATTTTAAAAAAGGAAGCTAAGTATTCAAATAACATTTTCAATTTGTTATAATAAATGATATATTGATTATAACTCATTCCTTATTCAATCAATATTTAAGCACATGTTTTGCACAGGGTATTAAGATAGGTTTTTTTTTATTTAATGGAAACAAAATAATAGTTATTGCCTACATAGTACATATTTAGTACAGGGGCATAACACATACACAAACACAAAAGCAAAGCAAATAAATAACAGCAATAAAAACAACAACCAAAAAATAACTAATGGACTAATGATTCAATGGTCATTCCTAACAGAAATTATACAGTTCATATTGAAATAATCCAGATGTACAGACCAATGCAAATCTTTCATGAAATCATAGGAACTGTAGCACATCATTCCTGACTGAACATAAAATAATAGTATTCATAAGTATTATTTGTGTAATTAGTAACTACTTATGCAATTAATAATTCATGACTTTGTAGACTAAATTTATACAACAAAAACTCAATATTTATCATAAAGCATAAGATTATAAATCCTATTATATGACTGTAGTTTTTAATATATATCTGTGAATTCAATAAATACAGTATACTGGAAGTGGACTATTAAAGATATAGAACTAACAATGATGATTGCCTAGATAGTGCCTTAATTCATAAAATTAATAAAACCCATTTAATAGATGTCACCATACCAATTAGTCATATGTACCAGAGAAATTTAAGTCATGTGGGAAGAGAATATGATATATTTTAATATCAGCTTCTAGTGTTTATTCTCTAAGAGAAAAGAAAATAAGCTTATACTGAAATATTTTTACTACTAGTAAAAATTCCAATTATTTTCATCATCTGCACAATAGTTTACAGCACAAGAAGTACTAAAGAATATTATTAAGAACTTGGTCCTCAATTTCTTTTTATTTCAGATAATTTAAAACACACATGCATATATGTATGTGTTTAAAAAATGATTACCCAACAATGCAGAACATTCAAATATATATACATACATATATATATATGTATTAGCTAACTGAATCATTTTTCTTCTTTCCATATAAATTATCACTAGATTAAAAAAAAAAAAAAGAAATTTCTAAATCTTCCTTCTGTTTCCACAACCACAAATTATTTTAGATACTCTATAGAAAAATCCCTCTGGAATCCACCAATGGACAGAAAGGTTCAATGAGTCCTGATACAGTTTTGTTTTTAAAAATTCATAAATACACTTTTGTAAAAACATTTCTGTTTTTTGTTGATAAACTTATAAAATCAACTCCATCAGAAAACTTTAACATTAGACTGCCAGTGGTATTTGAACAAACAGTATCATCCCTTCACCTCCCACTCCCTTTCATGTCTGAAACACTAAACTTTGGGGAATTGCTGACCTGTTTATTAATACCTAGTACCAGAATTCTACAGTCCTCTCTCTTTCTCTTATCAACATTTAATGGAAAGTGGAGAACTGGAAAAGGGATGCTGTTAGCTATTATCTTTACAAATGACTTGTTAGCCTTTTATTTGTTTGTTCATGCTTCAAACACTCAAAAGACATTTTCAGATTTTCGCTAGATGAAGGTCCAATCTTGAAATGACTTGACAGGCTGTATCTTCCTTAAGAGATTTTGACATGATATTAAGCCATAGTTACAAGTCAATACTTGAATGTGGAGCCCTGGGGAAATCTTTCAGAACTGGAACACAACATTTACAGCAGGAGGCAGGTGTCTGCACCAGTGAAGCAAACACCAATATGATATATTTAGTATTGAAAATGGAAGCAAAACTACTGTCTCTTTACCACTGGGGAAAATGGAAGAAGTTGTATGAGGGAAAAAATAATTCTTTTGGGCCCCAGAGAATGTTAATTTACTGACAGTTTGAAATACATTCTCATCGCGGCAGGTGCAGAAAGGACCAGGTGCTGCTCACAATATTGTCTTTGAATTTATGTGTTTCCTTAGTGGTAAGAGGATGTGAAGCAGCTGTACTGGCCATGTGGATAGAAAGCAAAGAGCTTTTAATTAGCAATAAGAGGGCTGTTAATTTCTTTTAGGAGGCATTTTTCCCCTCCCCAAGTACTCATATCAGGGTCTCAGCAGGAGTTTTTGTATAACTTCAAATTTACTCACTCAAATCAGAAAAGCAATGTGTTGTTGCAGGTTTAGAGCAGGAGTTCAATGGGTGTGGAGAAGTGGGCTTAAGAACTGAAACTAGGATTTTTGAATAAAAAACAAAATTTCAATTAAAACAAAAAACCGGAAAGCTTGTTAAGATTAGCAAAAGACAAAATCATTAAAGTAGGAAGTTTGAATCCATGTAAGTGCTAATATTTAATTACAAAATGAAACACTTATTACTCAAGGCTCTCTAGGAAGTGATCATTCTATATGAGAGAAAAATGACTTTTCAAACAATTTCTGTGGTGAAAGGATTACTAATGGACAACAATGCCTTAATTTAAATGCAAACTTTTTTTAAACATAAAAGCATATTATTATGTAGAGTTTAACACAAGATTTAATATCAATAGATGTCTATGATGCAGTGTGATTTTTTACCTTTACCATATTGCCCATTTCACTGTAAGTATGCTCTACATGTAAATCATTATTTGTTTTGTATTTTTATTAAAACTTTTTATTTACAAAACATATGCATGAGTAATTCTTCAACACTGACCCTTGCAAAACCTTGTATTCCAAATTATTCCCTTCTTCCCCTCCCCCCTCCCCTAGATAGCAGGTCATCCAATACATGTAAAGTATGTTAAAATACATGTTAAATCCAATATGATGTATACATATTTATACAATTATCTTGTTGCACAAGAAAAATTGGATCAAGAATGAAAAAAAAACTGAGAAAGAAAACAAATGAAAACAAACATCAACAGAAAGAGTGAAAATGCTATGTTATAGTCCACCCTCAGTTCCCACAATGCTCTCTCTGGGTGTAGATGGCTCTCTTCATCATAAGATTATTGAAACTGTTTTGAATCATCTGATTGTTGGAAAGAGCCACATCCATCAAAATTGATCATTGTATAATCTTGTTGTTGCAGTGTACAATGATTTCCTGGTTCTGCTAATTTCACTTAGGATCAGTTCATGTAAGTATCTCCAGGGCTCTGAAATCATCCTGCTCATCATTTCTTATAGAACAATAATATTCCATTGCATTCATATATCATAATTTATTCATCCATTCTCCAATTGATGGGCATTCATTCAATTTCCATTTCTTGTCACCACAAAAAGGACTGCCACAAACATTTTTGCACATGTGAATCTCTTTTCATCTTTTAAGATCTCTCTAAGATATAAGACAGTAGAAACACTGCTGGATCAAAGGGTATGCACAGTTTGATAAATTTTTGAGCATAGTTCCAAATTGTTCCCCAGAATAGCTGGATCCATTCAAAACTTCACCAACAATGTATTAGTGTCCAATTTTTCTCACATGCCCTCCAACATTCATCATTATCTTTACCTGTCATTTTACCTAATCTGATAGGTGTGTAGTGGTATGTCAAAGTTGTCTTTAATTTGCATTTCTCTAATCAATAGTGGAAATCAATAAATGTTAATCTTTATAGCATCTGTAGAAAATAGGCCAATATGGTGCATCTAAAATTATTTTAATAACTCATAGAATGGGAAAATATGCAAGAAAAAAATTTTCCAGAACAAAAAATGATCATTATAGAATAGGAATTAAAGCTTAAAACACTTCTTTTATTTATTTCAATAACAAAAAAAAAAAATCTTTTTTTTCTTCCTTAATTCTTCTATCCTTTTGTCCATGCAAAGAATATATTATATATACTCATATATTTTATAGAACATGATTATTTTAAAGGAAACATTTTTACTCCATTCAATCTCTCTCCAAAGAGCATTTATCTTCCTATTTTCATGAACAAATAAAGTATAATTGTGTAGAGTATAAGAAGAATTTCTTAGGGGAATAAGTTGGTGTACTTGGAAATAGGTCACTGTGTTTAGTAGAAATTTGATGCTTTATTTCACAATTCATTTTCTAATAGGGGAATTTTGTTTTTTATTGTTTTTTTGTCAAATAAAGGTCAATGATAAAAGTAAAGCAGAGGAGTCAGTGGGAATAAGAAATAAGAGATACACCCAAACATAATATTAATGATAGGAGTAAAATTTGTTAGAAAAAAAAGCAGGTATAGTAATCATTGATCTCAGAAAAATGTTAATGTTAAAATAGATTTAATCAAAAGAGAAAAAATAGGAAAATCACATTATATGTTATCCTTATTAATATTGTTTTAGACTATTCAAAACCTCTAGATAGTATAGGGTTAGAATATTTCTCTGGCATAGGAAATAAAGAATTGCTGTTTTGGAAAAAATATGGAAAGTCTTGGAGTGAAGAAAAATTATCCACTTTCAGAAAAACAAAACAAAACAAAAAGGATAAACAAGCATAGTATGGCCTTACAGAGATGTTTATGAATTCATATGTGTGTGATTATATACACACATGTCTGTGTGTGTATGTAAGTGTATATATGTATATATCTGTGTATGTGTATATGTTCTTATGTATAATTTTATCCATATTTAACTGTAGCCTTATTAGAGGAAGTAGAGGAGTGGTGGGGGGAAAAAAAGAATAAAAATTTTAAAAAACACATAGCAAAGAACAAAAGAAAACCTACAAGGGAGCAAAGAAAAACTGGGCAGCTTGGGACACAATGTGTAACATTTATTATATACATTTTCTTGAAATGGAAAATAATTTGTTTATATTTTGATTGTCTCATGTTCTTTGCACAAAGCAATACTTTAAAATTTATTTTATATTCAAATTTTAAATCAATAAAGGATGTTAAAGTAAAAAAAAAATGTTGCTGAGAATACTGACTTGTTATAGATTTGCCCAAGGTCATTCAGTCAATTGTTTCCAAATTTTTATGTTTTTATTAAATTATCTTGCTTAATTGATACGTTTTATTAATTTTTAATCCCATAACCATGAAAAACACACATGTTTATACATGATATATACATATGTATATATGAATGCATGATAAATTTATGCACAACATATCCATATTTATATGCACATACAATAGATTTGTAATAATATATCTATAATATAGGACATATATGTATGAATCCATGTTAGACAGTTATGTTTGAAAAGTCTTAATATAAGCATAAAAGACTTTAGAAAATTTTATTTCTTGCATATATTTCTTGGACTATCATATATTTCTTGAATATCTAGATTGGAGTTATTTTTATGGAAAGTCAAATCTTGAAAATTGTCTAAAGCAATTCCAAAACATCTTGAAAAACACATCATCGAGAGAAAGAAATGAAAAAGCTTTTTTTATATTATTTTCATTCCAAAATACTATGTATGAATAAAGTTATTTATCTCAGACACCATTCCAAATAAAGACCATGAGAGTATTGACTCCTTTTGTCACTAAGGTAATAACTTTTTTGCAAGAAGCATAAGTCACTTAAAGAAGTTCTTGAAGTCATTTGGAAAGATAGCCTGGAGCATATAATTCCTCCTTTTTAATTTTTTACTTATTTCTGTACTCAGAGATTTGCACACAAGTTAATAAAAAGTTCCTTGATGCCATACCCAGGCCTTGTTCTTTATGAGCAATGAACTGAGCCATTATTCATTCCATCTTCCAGTTTCGGCTTGTTCTCTCTGTGATTGATGAACTAAATTCAGTTCTGCTTTAATTGATAGTTTTTGTTGGAAGCTTGTTGGAAGAATAACAGAAATCCCAAAATTACAGAAATGAAAGGAATTTTAGAAATCATCTAATCCAATTTTTATTAGAAAAGGAATTTTCACTGTAACCTATTATGACAAGTGGTCATCCAGTTTCTGTTTTAAAGATACCCTGTGACATCAAAATCTGCATTTAGAGATATTCCATTTTACTTTGAGTTAGCTGTAATTATTATAAATTCCCCTCTGATATCAAGAACATGTTTGCATCTATTGAACTTCTATTGATTGTCTTTTTGTTCTGTTCTCTTGGGTCAAATGTAACATATTGAAACTCTCTTTCATGTGATAAAAAATTGTCTGTGTCTTCCTTTCTTCAAACTAAGCATCCCCTTTTGATATGTATTCAAGAAGCGGTTCATGACCTCTGGAAATTTTCTGGTTTATCAATGTCCATCCTAATCTGTGGTGCTTAAATAACTAGTTAAAATTTTGAGGCACTGGAGGAGGAAAGGAAGATGTGGATAAAATGTTAGTTTATTAATTCTCTTGTTTGTGCATCATGGAATTTTCATCTACTTCTTACTCATTTATAACTTGAAATGTGATGTGTAAATCATTTATTTAATTCTTTTGCTTCCCAATTTTAGCTTGGTTCCTTTTATATGTTTTGAAGAACTACCTTCTTAATATTTTTTTAACCATGCAACAGTTTTCTCAGAAAGAAAATTCAAGGTCATTTGCCTGTGGTCTACAGGCTCTTTTATCTCTCAAAAAATTAACCAAACCTCTATTTGACTTCTCTATTTCTCTGTAATCTTTCCCATTTCCCATGATCTTTTAGGTGCTGTAAATAATTACTCCTACAAAGTCTAATAGGAATTGTAGTTCATCTGGAGCATTCAAATGATTGAAATTCATCAAGGTGAGCTATATTACCGAACTCTCATCAAAAGTCATTTGTATGACTCTCCTTATCAAAAGCCTTTTCATCTTTGAAGGTTGGTTACTAAAAGGTTCAATGCTTACATAAGGAGCAGAATTGGTGACAGCTTGAGAAAAAAGTCACCTTCATCTTATTATATATATTTATTGTTCTTAGGAAAACACAGCCACAGCCCCAAACAAGATTTCACTCACTTGTAAGGTTATCAAGTTGAAGTTTAAATTCCCTTAAACTAATGCTAAATGTATCTGTTTGTCAACGTTAACAAAAATAGCCTACCCAAAGGCCCAGGAATTTTCTTTTGCCTTTAAATTCAGTAATACAAATATTAATGTCAGATTAATTGATATCACAAAATTGAGGAGATTTTGCCACATATTAGTATAGAAAAATCTACTGACTTCTATTTCTTAAACAGTTTTACTATGAAAAGTTGTAATTAATTCTAACTGAGCCTGAGATAAATTCAGTTGGAATAGGAGGGCAAAAAGTACAAAGGACAATTCCAATATGGGTAAAATTCATAATGGGGGGATGACCCTGCATTGAGATGGTGTAGTTTATTTTTTTTCAATATCTGAAGGCAACTATCTCAGATGTAAAGATATACTCAGGGAAAAGGATTCTGTAGCTATATAGATGGCAGTTGGAATGGTTGCATCACGTCATTAAATATGGTGGGGAGTGGTATGAAGATGGTGTTTTGTAAGATTATAATATAATTGATGCACTTCACGTTTCCATTCTCTTGCTAAAAATGAAGACTAAAATCATATTAGCAATTTTTGATCATTAGTTCCAAGGGAGTGGAAGAATACATATGTTTGCTTTATGTTTCTTCTCCCCCACCTTCTTTGCTATCTGTCCACTTCTTGAAAGACAATGTTAAATCCATGGATCTTCTTTAACCATCTCTAACAGCACTCTTTTTAATAACAATTTTGCATTTGTATCTATTATCAAAGAATGAAAGAGTTATTTATGCTACTACTTAGGAAGGTCTTAGCTAGAATTATATTTGAGGACCTCCCCCACACACACACACACAATCTCTAACTTACCATGTGGTTCAGTAGATCATTTGCTTCAGCCAAAAAGTTTCAAACTTAACTATGTAGGCAGGATTTACTTTCATCTTTGATCTCTGCACAGAACCATTGATTTCATTAAGCATGCAATATAGCCCAGAGTGTTTAAGCAAACACATTTTCCCTCTGAAAAGAATCAAATTGAGAAATGGGAAGCACATTCTCTTTCATCTATAAATTATAAAACAAGTTCAACAAATTCCAACTACTTGAAAAGGAACATTTGATTTCTTATATAATAACAGTGTAAAAATATTAAAAACCTCTATGTAGGGTTGAATGAATAATGAGAACTTTTTATATTTTAAATAGCAATTCAGTAAGCTACATCCAAATGGATTTTTTGGACATAATTCTTTATAAACTTCTAAGCTTCTTTAAGTGTTTAATAGCACTTAAATCTAGAGATAAGTATTCATTGATAAAATGAGTATCAGATTATAACTCTTCAACACATAAACAATATACCTTTTTTTTCTCCTATAATATCTGTATAATTTTGCAACTGCTCTTTTAGCTAGGAGTTATTCTTCCTGATTTCATCTTCTGCTTTTGGGAATGTGGGATAATGAACTCTCCAAAGTATAGAGGAAAAATAAAATAATTCTACCCTGATTTTCCTCATAGAAGTATAGAATTTCAGAATTGGATGGAATCTAAACCTTGCTATACAATTTAGCCCTAAAAAGACAATAAAAAGCCAGACATTTTTAATAGGTGAGATCTTTGAAATATAATCAGTCAGTCTTAGCATGAAGACTTCTTTCCTTAAAGAGGAATTTCTATCTCCTTGAGATAACATATCCAGCATTTGAATAGCTATGGTTTTTAGGAAAGTTTTTTTTTTTCCCCCCTCAGGGCCTGTCTGCCCATTGAAAAATCCTACCTTATGATTCTCCCTTCTAATTGTACTCTATGTCCTAATATTTAAGTAGGGTTTATATTGTTCTTTAAGGTTTGCAAAATACTTTGAAAATATCCAATTTTATCCTTAGAAAAATCATGGGAGGTAGGTATTCTTAATGCCCCACTTTATAAGTTAAGAAACTGAAATGACAGTGGTTAGACTAAAGAAGAAAAAATGCACAGAATATAAAACCAAAAAATGTAACTAAGGAAATACAGAAGGCCTATGATGTGTCAAGGGAAACATTTTTATTTTTTTTTATTTATGAGCTTAAAAATAATGTTTTTAATCTAAATTAATTCCTAAAGTTTCCTAGTAATTCTAATTAATGCCATAAACCACAATAGAATAATTTTATTTCTCTTGAAATTTTTTGAACACAAAGATGAATTCCCAGTTACACAGAAGTTTTGTAAAACTGGGGAGATTATGTGAAAAAAGCATTACTAGTATTTTATGGTCTACTTTTCCTTCATTTCCAAAATGACATTAAAAAAGAAAATTAGTCAGGTAGCTTTCCTGAGAACTTTTTAAATTTATAGAAACTTCTTTTGTCTACCCTGACTCTACAGCAATTTTAATTCTACCATCAATGCAGTGTGTGTTCAGAACAAAGGACAATTCAGCTATAAAAAGCTTAATTTATATAAGGTTAAACTTTTCCTGGATTCTCATTCTTCATAATTTTGAAAAGTAGCTTGCAGATTTTCTCATTATGCCTGTCACACATACCATGATATCTCTTGCATGAAAGATATCAGACCCAATGCCCAAAAATACAGTTGAGTCATATGAGGTATGGTGTTAACCCGGACCACAAAATTTACATAACTGCACAATCACTCATCACTTTTTATTTAATCTCTAATCACAAAGTCTTCACTACTTGTCAGTGCTTCTTCAAGCAAGTCTCTTTATTTCTCTAATTCTTACTTTTCCCATGTTTTAGCTGCACCTATCTTCATTTTATGAACTGAACTATGGGAAATGTAAAATAGTTCCTTGTATCAAGGGTATGTTAAATCTTAAAAGAATAAAAAAAAATTAAGTTGAAGAAAATAATAAAATCTTTATCCAGAGTTCACCAGGAAGTTTTTCCTTTTCAAGTACCTCACCTCTAAACACACATATATATTGTTAGTGTTGCCATGTTACATTTCTAATAAGCTTGTACTCATTGTAGCCAGTACTATCATGTAAAGCTGGTACTAAAAACCTTTGAAAAGCAACTGAAAAAGGCATCACAACATTGTTTCTATATCAACCACAAGACATGATTGGATTGCATGTGGCTTTTTCTTCTAGGTATTCTCAATTCAGTATGAGCAGGTTGTAAAAAACCAAGTTTCCCCAGCATCTAGGTTCAGTCTTGTTGATAGCAGACATCTAGAACACTAGTCTACTAACACAGGCAAATCTGAAAGTATAGAAAGAAGCCCAGAAAGCATTCTCAAGAACGCAGCTGTAACTAACCTTACCTTATCATTGTCCATCCTTTTGATGCTTTCTGTGTCCTGGACTTCAGGGAGTTCAAATCATTGTCAAAACAAAAAGCTTCCCCAGTGATATAAATATAACACAAGGAAGCAAAACCACAGGCACAATGAAAAAGCTATCCAAAAGTACTACTCCCTCTGGAGACTGCTTGTTTTGCTACTGTTACCTCCCTCACCCCTCATTTTACATTTTATCTAGCAAGATAATCAACTATGTTGCAGCAACCATTTTACATTAATGGTAACTTTAAGATTCTTGGTTTCCTTGCTATTCTGTAGTAACTCAAGTTAGGGGGCAGTTAGGTGAAACAGTGGATAGAGAATTAGCCCTGAAGTCAGGAGGACCTAAGTTCAAATCTGGCCTCAGACACTTAACACTTTCTGGCTGTGTGACCCTGAGCAAGTCATTTGACCTCAATTGTCTAAGCAATAAATAAAGAAATAAAAACAAAAACAAAAACTCCCCAAACCTTAAGTTAGTCCTTAAGAGAGAAGGAGGCTGATACACTCATCAGACCAATACAAAGCAATTGAAATTTATTTATTTGTTAATTTATTTTGTTTCTTTATTTAATCAGATTTGCCTTCCTGGTAATTAATATTTCAAAGTCCATTGGGAGCCATAAATATTAAAATACTAGACGTTGGGGGATATTATTCAGTGTTGTCTTTAGGGTGGACAAGAGGACCTGTTTAGAAACGTATTCCATTTTTGTTTTTTCACCCTTTTAGTCTGATTTTTTTCTTGTACAACAGGACAAATATGGAAATATGTTTAAAAGAATCGGATGTATTTAGTCTACATGATATTACTTGTTGAATTGGGAAAGGGGTAGGTAAGGAAGGACGGGAGAAAAATTTGGAAGACAAAGTCTTAAAAATGAATGTTGAAAACTGTCTTTACATGTGTTTAAAAGATAAAATATTTAAAATATAAAAAATGTCATTCCAGTTATGAAGTAATTGATCAACCCAGCCTGTCTTGTGATTTCTTCCCCACCCCACCCCCATTCTGATGGTGCCTCTTTGAAGGAGGCAGAAACTTTCAATTAAACTACAGGTTCATCTTCCCTTAGAAAAGAAGGTACAAAATACAATATGTTGTCTAATGTAGGCTGGTTTTATGAAGTTGTTTGGGAAAAGGAATGGGGAATACACAAAAGCAGGTGGCCTTGATGATCTATCCATGGATACATATGTAATATTAAAAGGATTATTTAAAGCTTCTCTTTGCCTTATCTCACATAATTGATTTGCTCAAAGGTGACTTGACTTTGCTCCAAGTAAACTGGTACAATGAAAAAATAAGCTAATGACCTTTCATAACTTCTCTATGAAATTATACAGACCTAATTTCACTGAGACCTATGTCAGCTGGTCTGAAACCTGGATAAAATTGATATAATGGATTCACATGTATATATATATGTATTTTCTGTGTATATTAATATATGTAAACTACATATATATATTCATTCTATCTATATAAAAATATACTTATATATAGTGAGAGACATGAATATTTTACATTATTCTAATAACTAATTATTAAATTAGGATTAAGACTTTTCCTCTTTATTTCCTCATGGATTACCCAGATCCTGCAGATACATACTTTTAGATCTTGGGAAGGACTCAATCCAACTAAGACTTTATTTCTGTTGAAAGTATAAACAGAATCTTATCTAGGTGAATTCCAGACCCAAAGCATTAAGGTATTATGCACTTTGGTAACTGAGAATGAGTTAAATAAAGAATACTACATCTATATATAATATGAAGGGTATGGCACTCTCCAAAATCTATTAAGAAACAAGGGGGGAGGGAATGGGATAAGGTAGGGAAAGAAGAATGTGTAGATGTATGGCAGTGGAAGAGGGAATGTACATTAATAGGCAAGGGATAAAGAATAAGGTGGGGTATAGAAGCTATCTTTAGCTTAATGGGAGTGGGGGCAGCTAGGTGGTGCAATGGATAGAGCACCAGCCCTGAAGTCAGGAGGACCTGAGTTCAAATCTGGTCTCAGACACTTAACATTCCCTAGCTGGGTGACCCTGGGCAAGTAACTTAACCCCAATTGTCTCAGCAAAAAGCAAAAAAAAAAATAGATTAATGGGAGTGAAGGAAAGGAAGGGTGGTGGGAAGAAGATAAGAGAGGGATTCATGGATGGAGGATGTTAAGTAATAGCAGGTCAAGTTAAGGAGTACAATAAAAGTAGAAGACTTAGCAGGGATAGGAAATTTTGTATACATACACAGAAGTGCTAGAATTACTAGAAATAAAAAAGAAAATGGACTAGAAATAATTGATGTCATGCAAAGTCAAACTTAGATTCAATCAAAAGAGAAATCTATATTATATGTTCAGCCCTATTAATATTGTTTAGATGTTCACATGTGTGTAAATATGTGTGTCTATGTGTTTATGTGTGTATTTATATGTGTATGTGTATAGGTATGAATGCAGATGTATGTGTGTATATAAATTATATGTGTATATGTATTGTATGTGTATGCATGTGTGTGTATGTGTATGTCTGTATCCATGCTTAACTGCAGGGGAGATGAGGGGGATAAAGGAGGAAAACTTAAGTTCTTCTTTAGACCGAGGTTCTTAAGAACTGGAACACTCTTGATCTCTCTTTGTACCTTTTGTATTTAACATAATTTCTGGAACTTGTAGAAATTTAATACCTACTTATTGATTTTATTTACCACAACTATACATTTGCAATTCTAGTGATTTTTTTTTTCTTTTCATTGTTTCTGCCCTACAATTTAGGTCATCTTTTCTATGAGGTAGAATACTTTCATATTACTAAATGTCCACTGAAAATCAATCTTGGTACAAATTATTTTGATACAAACTTTGTATGTCACTCTACCTTTGAAATCAGTACTTCTTGATTACCTTGCTACACTGTGACCTATTCTGATTGGTCCTCAAATCACAAAAGCAGTAACATTTACCCAATCCTGATTTTAGGATCCAAAAATTTTGTACATTCATAGTATATAATATTGTTATCTTTTAAAGAAAACATGTAAGAGCAATCTTGTTTTCTTATTTATTTTTGGATGTGTGCTTTTACAAATGTGAATGTTAGTATAACTTAAGAAATAAACCTCATGCACAAAACAGTTGGGGTAATCCAGTTTTACAGTTAATGTTTTCCCTGGGAAAGTGTTTAAACCCTGTAGTGAAAATTAAATTCTTGATCCCTCTTGCATGAGACAAATTGCTGCTTTCCAGGAAGTTTAAAGCCAATGGCATTCTCATAGTAGCAGGTATAGAGCTCTTGTAATAGGCAGTTTTCCAGCAATACAGTACACAATAATTGCTTAAACTGCCTAAAGATATTTAGTCAATGTAATCTGTTTATGTATTTGCCTTAAAAAAAATTACTCTAGTAAGGATGTCAGGGCTATATATAATTATTCTCTGTAGAAATAATCAAGATAATGAATATACTGCATTTATCTAAGTATACAAAAGTATTGATAAATATGGCTCTACTCATTTATTATTTTGAGGAAAATAATTCAAAATAATCCTAATATTGGCATATATTTCAGTATAGATAAATGTTAAATAAACATTCTTTCAGCTATTTTGTATCTTTCTTCAATCTCTCTCTTTTTTTGTGCTTTGTTTTTGTCTACTCCTCCTTCACCCCTTTTATTTTAGGAACTTCCATTCACATCTCTGCATTAAAGAAAATCTTTTGTTCTAGCTATCAGTTTGTCACTCTCTTTTAAAAGTTTCTTAGAAAAAAAAGGATATAGTTAATTATTTAAGGATCTTATTCATTAAATATGTAGGGAATACCTGTGTTTGCATAGTTGTGTATAACTGTATAACCAACCATAACAAAAATATTCCAAATTGTCTTGTTGATAATGTAGAAATTAGCAATAAAATTATATAAACACCTAGTTGAGTACAAGATATATCAGAAGATGGATGAAAAGCAATCATAATAGCTGAGAAGCCTAGGAAGACCACCTGTATTAAAGTGGACTTTGAACTGGGACAGACATTGAGAGGGAGATAAAAAGGTATAGAATTCTAGGCATATGGAACAGTTATGTAAAGTCTGAAATAAATGATGACATCTAGTCTCCAAGGAACTTCAAATGGGCCTGTATTCCGGTAATGTAGAGTACTGTGAAGAAACTGTGTAGAAGAAAACGGGAGTTATAAAAAGGGTCAGGCTTTAAATGCTAAACAAGGACATTTAATTTTTTTTTTAAGGAAAACATCTAAAATTGATAATTCTACATACCAATATGTCTTCATGACTAATTATTTGGAATTATATTTCATTATATGTAGAATGGTCATTCCCAAAGACCCTATTTTTTCAAATACAAGTGATTCTATTGTTTCATGTAACATTTTCATAAAAGTAGCGATATTTTCACTGCCTTCCTCCCTCAGGACATTAAATTTAATTATCATATGAAGCAAAGCTATAATATATATATATATATGTATACATATATATGCATAACGTAAGTTCTTGTTATTTGATTCATGGTTTAAACATCTTATAATACTATCATAACATGTTTCATAATTATTTAGAGTCTGTCTCTTTAAGAAAGTGATGATTTTTTTTTCTTTGTTTCCATGCACAGTGTCTATTACAAGGTAGGTAGTTAATAAATACTTATCAAACTAGAATAGGAATCTTAAGTAAAACATGGTAGTGATAATAAGTCAAATTTCTATAGTAATCTTGTCAAATTAAAAAAAATACTGATGTAATTAGTGACAAGTATTATTCTCATTTTTAGCAGAAGAAACTGAGGCTCTAACAGATTAATTTATCTTTTGCTTATTTAATAAAATATTTGACTTGTAATGTCATGAATCTAATAAGAGTATGAGGAAGTTATTCTAATTCTAAATCCAGTACACTAATTGTTTTGTTTGTTTGTTTGTTTGTTTGTGTGTTTGTTTTTTTTTTTTTTTTTTTGGTTTTCAGTTCCAGAAATAACTGCAATTTCTTTCTTCCAAATAGTAACTTATCTAAGGAACAACCCCATTGATCTGTTCTTCAGAATTTATCACCATCTGGCAAACTTAAACTTTCATATCTTGTTATGTGCATCTAATATTCACTCTCTCCAAGTATCAACTAAATTGAATTAACTTTTCTCTTAATTCTTTTCCCTTGCATCTTCACCTAATTATATACAACTGTTTAATCCGTATGTTTGGATCACATTACCTCCACATCTATTTTTTTTCACTTTACAATCTTTATTTATTTTTATTTTTTTATTTGCATAACATATGTGTGGGTAATTCTTCAACAATAACCCTTACATAGCTTTCCATTACAAATTTTTCCCCCAACTCCCCACCCCTCCCCTAGATGGCAGGATATCCACTACATGTTAATTATGTTAAAATATTGGCAAATCGAATATATGTATACATATTTCCAAACTTGTCATTGTTGTGCAAGAAAAATCTTGTCTACACAAACGATATATCAGATAAAGGAAACACAATGTAAGCAAACATCAATCAAGGAGTATGAGAATGCTATGTTGTGGTCCACATTTCACATCCCTCTCTCTGGGTGTATATGGCTTTCTTCAGTGAACAACTGGAGGTGGTTTGTAACATTTCATTGTTGAAGAGAGCCATGTCCATCAGAATAGATCATCATATAGTACTGTTGTTGCCATGTATAATGATCTCCTGGTTCTGGTCATTTCAGTCAGCATCAGTTCATGTAAGTCTCTCCAGGCCTCTCTGAAATCATCTTGCTGGTCATTTCTTACAGAACAATAATATTCCATAATATTCATATACCATAATTTATTCAGCCATTCTCCAATTGAAGGGCATCTATTCAATTTCCAGTTTCTAGCCACCACAAAAAGGGCTGCCACAAACATTCTTGCACATGTGGGGCCTTTTCCTTCCTTTATGACTTCTTTGGGATATAAGCCCAGTAGAAATGCTGCTGGGTCAAAGGGTATGCACAGTTTGATAACTTTTTCAGCATTGCTCCAAATTGTTCTCCAGAATGGCTGTATCCGTTCACAGCTCCACCAACAATGCATCAGTGTCCCAGCCCTCCCACATCCCCTCCAACATTCATCATTAACTTTTCCTGTCATTTTAGCCAATCTGACAGGTGTGAAGTGGTATCTCAGGGTTGTCTTGATTTGCATTTCTCTGATCAATAGTGATTTGGAGCACCTTTTCATATGACTATAAATAGTTTTAATTTCATCCTCTGAAAATTGTCTGTTCATATCCTTTGACCATTTATTGATTGGAGAATGGCTTGAATTTTTATAAATATGAGACAATTCTCTATATATTTTAGAGAAGAGACCTTTATCAGAACCCTTAAATATAAAAATGATTTCCCAATTTATTGCTTCCCTCCTAATCTTGTCTGCATTGATTTTGTTTGTACAAAAACTTTTTAACTTAATATAGTCAAAGTTATCTATCTGGTTTTCAATTAAGAGTTCCAGTTCTTCTTTGGACTTAAATTTATTCCATCTCCATAGGTCTGAGAGGTAAACTACATTACATTCCTCTAATTTACTTATAGTATCACTCTTTATATCCACATCATGAACCCATTTAGATCTTATCTTGGTATGTGGTGTTAGATGTGAGTCAAGCCCTCATTTCTTCCACACTAGTTTCCAGTTTTCCCAGCAGTTTTTGTCAAATAGTGAATACTTATCCCAAAAGCTGGGGTCTTTGGGTTTATCAAAAACCAAATTGCTATAGTTATTGCCTAGTTTGTCTTGTGATTTTATCCTATTCCACTGATCGACTACTCTATTTCTTAGCCAGTACCAAATGGTTTTGATGACCACTGCTTTATAATATAGTTTTAGATCTGGTACAGCAAGTCCACCATTGTCAGCCTTTTTTTTTCATTAATCCCCTTGAAATTCTTGACCTTTTGTTTTTCCAAAGAAACTATGCTACTATTTTTTCTAGATCTGTAAGATAATTTCTTGGGAGTTTGATTGGTATGGCACTAAATAAGTAAATTAGTTTGGGTAGTATTGTCATTTTTATTATATTCGCTCGGCCTACACATGAGCATTTTAAGTTTTTCCAATTGACTAGGTCTGATTTGATTTGTGTGGAAAGTGTTTTGTAATTTAGTTCATATAGTTCCTGACTATCCCTTGGCAGATAAATTCCCAAATATTTTATACTATCAACAGTTATTTTGAATGGAATTTCTTTTTGTATTTCTTGCTGCTGAACTTCATTGGTAATATATAAAAATGCTGATGATTTATGTGGATTTATTTTGTATCCTGCCACTTTGCTAAAGTTGTGAATTGTTTCTAGTAGTTTTTTAGTTGACTCTCTAGGGTTCTCTAAGTATATCATCATGTCATCTGCAAAGAGTGATAATTTGGTTTCTTCACTACCTACTCTGATTCCTTTTATCTCTTTTTCTTCTCTTATTGCTAAAGCTAACATTTCTAATACAATATTAAATAGTAATGGTGACAGTGGGCAGCCTTGTTTCACTCCTGATCTTATTGGGAATGGTTCTAGTTTGACTCCATTACATATGATGCTTGCTGAAGGTTTTAAGTAGATACTACTAATCATTTTAAGGATAAGCCCATTTATTCCTATACTCTCCAGTGTTTTTAATAGGAATGGGTATTGGATTTTATCAAAGGCTTTTTCTGCATCTATGGAGATAATCATATGTTTTTTATTAATTTGGTTATTAATATAATTGATTATGCTAATTGTTTTCCTAATATTGAGCAAGCCCTGCATTCCTGGTATAAATCCTACTTGGTCATGATGTATTATCCTGGGGATGACTTTCTGTAATCTTGTTGCTAAAATCTTATTTAAATTTTTTGCATCAATATTCATTAGGGAAATTGGTCTATAGTTTTCTTTCTCTGTTTTCACCCTACCTGGTTTAGCTATCAGCACCATATCGGTCTCATAGAAGGATTCTGGCAGTATACCTTCTGTCCCTAATTTCTCAAATAGTTTGTGTAGTATTGGAATCAATTGTTCTTTGAATGTTTGGTAGAATTCACATGTAAATCCATCTGGCACTGGAGATTTTTTCTTAGGGAGTTGGTTAATGGCTTGTTCTATTTCTTTTTCTGAAATAGGGCTATTTAAATAATTTATTTCCTCTTCTGTTAATCTGGGCAATCTATATTTTTGTAGATATTCCTCCATTTCATTTACATTATCAAATTTATTGGCATAAAGTTGGGCAAAGATACTCCTAATTATTACTCTAATTTCCTCTTCATTGGAGGAAAGTTCTCCCTTATCATTTTTGAGACTAATAATTTGATTTTCCTCTTTCCTTTTTCTAATCAAATTAACTAAAGGCTTATCTATTTTGTTGGTTTTTTCATAAAACCAACTCTTACTTTTATTTATTAGTTCAATAGTTTTCTTATTTTCAATTTTATTGATCTCCCCTTTAATTTTCAGAATTTTCAATTTGGTATTTAATTGAGGGTTTTTAATTTGGTCTTCTTCTAGCTTTTTTAATTGTAAGCCCAGTTCATTAGTCTTCTCCTCTGTTTTATGCAAGTAAGCATCTAGAGATATAAAATTACCCCTTATAACCGCTTTAGCCGAGTCCCACAGATTTTGGTATGTTGTCTCATTGTTGTCATTCTCCTGGATGAAATTTTGGATTGTATCTATAATTTGCTCTTTCACCCATTCGTTCTTCAGGATTAGATTATTTAATTTCCAAATAACTTGTGGTCTATTTTATCCTGGCCTTATATTACATGTGAGTTTTATTGCATCATGATCTGAGAAGGATGCATTTACTATTTCTGCTTTTCTGCATTTGATTTTGAGGGTTTTATGCCCTAACACATGATCAATTTTTGTATCAGTTCCATGAACCCCTGAAAAAAAGGATACTCCCTTCGATCACCATTCAATTTCCTCCAGAGATCTATCATACCTAACTTTTCTAGCCTTTTGTTAACCTCCCTAACTTCTTTCTTATTTATTTTGGAATTTGATTTATCTAATTCTGAGAGAGCAAGGTTGAGATCTCCCACTAGTATAGTATTACTGTCTATTTCTCCTTGCATCTCTCTTAACTTCTCCTCTAGGAATTTGGATGCTATACCACTTGGTGCATATATGTTAAGTATTGATACTGCTTCATTGTCTATGGAACCCTTTAGTAAAATGTAGTTTCCTTCCTTATCTCTTTTAATTAGATCTATTTTTGTTTTTACTTGATCCGAGATAAAAATTGCTACCCCTGCCTTTCTTTGTTCACCTGAAGCATAGAAGATTCTGCTCCAGCCCATTACCTTCACTCTGTATGTATCTCTATGTTTTAGTTGTGTTTCTTGTAAACAACATATTGTAGGATTCTGGCTTTTAATCCAGTCTGCTACCCGCTTCCGTTTTATGGGAGAGTTCATCCCATTCACATTCACAGTTAAAATAACTATATCTGTATTCCCTGCCATCTTATTTACCCAGAGTTATGATTTTCTCTTCCCTTTCCCCTCTCTCCCTTCCCCCCTCCCCAGTACTTTGCTCTTGATGACCACCTCCCACCAATAATCCTCCTCCCTTTAGAGTCCCTCCCTCCCTTTTATACCTTTCCCCTAATCCTTCTATTAGTTTATCCCTTTCCTTTTCTCCCCTCCCTCCTACCTTCTCACAAGGAGGGTCAGGCCTTTCTTTAAAGCCAAATGTGTCTGATATACTCTCTTAGAGTCCAATCTAATGAGAGTAAGGTTTACACAATACTCATCACCCTCCCTTCTTTCCCTCAATTATATTAGATCTTCTATGTCTCTTTATGAGATTTTGCCTTTTTTTACCTCCTTTATTTTTACTTTATTTTGCCTCCTTTTCCTCCCTCCCCCCTTTTTCTTTTTCAGTATGGTATCCCTTCCACCTCTAATTTCTTTTCCATTATTATCAAAGAAAAATCAAATTATACTGCCATTCTTTAAAGGATACCTATAGTAGAAATATAGTACCCAAGAGTTTTCCTTTTTACCTTTTTATGTTTCTCTTGGGTTCTCTATTTGGAGGTCAAATTTTTTGTTCAGATCAGGTCTTTTCATTAGAAATAGGTGAAATTGTCCTGTATCATTGAATGACCATCTTCTTCCCTGGAAGATGATGCTCATTCTAGCTGGATAACTTATTCTTGGCTGTAATCCAAGTTCTTTTGCCTTTCGGAATATCTGGTTCCAGGCCCTTCGATCCTTCAATGTGGAAGCTGACAGATCCTGTGTAATTCTAATGACAGTTCCTCGGTATTTGAACTGTTTCTTTCTAGCTGCTTGCAATATCTTTTCCTTGGTGCAATAGTCCTGAAATTTGGCCATCATATTCCTTGGGGTTTTAATTTTGGGGTCTCTTTCTGGAGGTGATCGGTGAATTCTTTCAATGCCAATTTTGCCTTCTGATTCTAAAACATCAGGGCAATTCTCTTTCATGATTTCCTGGAAGATAGCATCCAGGTTCTTTTTTTCATCGTGGCTTTCAGGGAGTCCGATAATCCTTAAATTGTCTCTCCTGGATCTGTTTTCCAAGTCAGTTGTTTTTCCTAGGAGATATTTCATATTTTCTTCTATTTTTTCATTTTTTTGTTTTTGTTTAACTGATTTTTGAAGTCTTATTGAGTCATTTACTTCTATTTGTTCAATTTTACTTTTTAAAGTATTATTTCCTTCAGTTATCTTTTTTAGCTCCTTTTGTAGCTGGCCAATTGAATTTCTTGATTCAATGCATTCTTTTTCCATTTTACCAGTTTTATTTTTCAGTGAATTGTCTTTTTCCAATTCACCAATTTTGTTTTTCAGTGAATTGTTGTCTTTTTCCAATTCACCAATTTTGTTTTTCAATTCACCGTTTTTATTTTCCAGTGAATTGGTGATTTTTTCCAATTCACCAATTTTGTTTTTCAGTGAAGTTTTCTTTTTCCAATTCACCAGTCCTATTTTCCAGTTTTTGATATTTCTGTTGCCCTGATCTCAATTTATTTCCCCATTCTTCTTCTAGCTCTCTTTTGAGATTCTTAATGCAATCATCCAGGTAAGCCTTCTGAAAGGGAGACCAACTTAAGTCTGCCTTTGTGGCTTCATCTGGGATTGTTTTCATAATTTCAGGATCTGGGGACTGTTCTATTTTTTCTCCGTAAAAGCTTCTATGGTGAGAGCTCTCTTCTGCTTCTTGCTCATGATTTAAAGTTGGGATATTGGTGAAAAGCAGAGAAAACTGCAACAATTTGTATTTGCCCTGGGGCAGTTTGCCGAGTTGACTTCTGGTCTGAGGCTGGTTGGGCTAGATTCGCACTAGGACCACGTTTTCAGCTGCTCTCAATCCACCCACTTCCAAAGGCAGATCTGCCAAAGCACCTGCCCGCAAGCAGAGCAAAGTGTCCCAGGCGTCTCCCAGGGGCTTCCTGAGTGCCCCAAATCTGCCCCTCTATCACAGCCCTGACTTCCGCCCCGGCTGGAGTCTGATCGCGACCAGTGGCCGATTTCTCCTAAGGCTAACCTTCTCCGGAGTTCTTTCAAGGTAGATCTTTGATAGAAGTGTGTTGTAGTCCAAATGCTTGGCGGTGCCCTCACTTAGAAACCAGTTGGAAGGCTTACTTTGTCTGGGTTTGAGGGAATGTCCCAGGAGTTCACAGAGAAAGCTGTCCACAGTTCGCCATCTTGACTCCGCCCCCTCCATATCTATTTTTAATCATTTCTTATACTTCAAGGTCCAGTCAAATTATCACCCATGAACAAAATCTTCTGGGATTCGCCATATGAAATTATCTCTTCCTTTTCCTTTTTATTTTTATTTAGAAACACTGCCATGAGCTTTTTTAGAATTCTTATCTTGTTTTACTCATAAATATAAAGATTTTAGTACATGCCAAATCTCTCTTTTTCTACTGTAAGATTCTTAAGGACAAGTATTGCATATCCTTTCATCTTTGCATCCTTAGAGGTTATGATTGTGTGTCATAAAATATGTGTATTTAATAAATATAGAAATTAAATTTTTGTTGTTCCTGTTTTATATTTTATTAAAACTTTTTATTTTTAAGATATGTGCATAGATAATTTTCAACATTGACACTTATAAAACCTTGTGTTCCAAGTTTTTCCTTTCATTCTTCCCACATCCTTTCCTAGAAGACAAGTAACCATATGTTAAATATTTGCTATTCTTCTATACATATTTCCACAATTATCATGCTGTACAAGAAAAATCAAATTAAAAGAAAAAAAAGGAGAAAGAAAACAAAATGCAAGCAAACAACAACAAAAATGAAAATTCTATGTTGTTATCCACACTCAATCTCCGCAGTCCTTCCTTTGTGTGCAGATGCCTCTCTTCATCATATGATCATTGAAACTGGCCTGAATCACCTCATTGTTTAAAATAATAATTTCTGACAGTATTGATCATTGCATAATCTTCTTGTTCTTGTGTGCAATGTTCTCCTGGTCCTACGCACTTCTTTTAGCATCAGTTCATGTAATTCTTTCTAGGCTTCTCTGACATCATGCTGCTGCTGGTTTCTTATAGAATAATAGCATAGAATTAGAATTTCAAGAAAAAGAAATCAATTAAATGTAATGATGTAATTTTTCTCTGACATATTGTCAGTCTGAAATTGTCAAAACTTCATAATTTAAGATACTATGATATACATGTTCATTTCAATTTAACATTTTTTATCAACAGGGCAGATTACTAATTGTCATTTCTGCATCACTGAGTTTCTGGTTATTTTCACAAGGTAAAGAAGTTAAACTTTAAACCAAGAATAATCAAACCAATAAAATAGTATTATCATAGAGTATGTGTAGGGGTCATAGTGCAAGTGGTAAGGGATGGACTTTTAATCAGTCACATAACTTTCAAACATTCCTGATAAAAATACTAGAGTTAAATAGAATGTTTGAAATAAAATTATAGTCATTAAGGCAAGTTCAAAAAGGCAAACAAATGAGAAATCATTAGAAACCAAATAAGATTAATTTGCTACATTGTCATATGAAAACATTATAAATATTATCTTTCAGAATTTTATCATCATCCTGATTATTGGGGGAAAATATCTAATTTGATAAAATGCTGGGTTTTTCTTATATGTGGATGATCTCAAAACAAGAATGGAAGATTAGCAAAGATGAATGCACTGGGAGAGAGGGGAAGGAAGAGAAAGAATGAAGTGTCTCATATAAATGAGATGCCTCAAAAAAGGATTTGATATGACAGAGGGTGCAGGGGTCCAGCCTCTGCAAAGGTCTGGAGAAACTGAGCTAGGAGGAATAGGGTCAGCATCAAAGGAAGACAGGAGTCAGTGGTACAGATTGAATGAGGAACTGATGGGAGAGATGCTACAGCCCTGCAGCCATTGCCTTTCCCCTCAGGCTCCATCAGGCTTTTATTTGTATACTAAACAATGGTTACACACTTTTCTGATTACATATACTTTTCCTTAGGTCAACATACTTAGATTTACTGTTTATGTTTACCCAGACAATTATCTCAGTGACATTTCTCTATCTGGTACCTAGGTTAGAAGATTTCTTCTAACTTATGGATTACTATATTTGACATTTGACATTTATGTAAATGCTAATTATTAACTATATTACTTCATGGCTGAGTACTGACTTTTAACTATATAATTAAATTACTTAAATGCTAACTATTGATTATCTTACTTCATGGCTAATAATAAAAGGTAAATATTGGTAATTGACTTGTGTATATTTTGTTAGTCCTATGGATTGTTTAATCTCTTTATATTCCTAGGATTGTATTCTTCTAAAGGGGAACTCATAGGGACAGAGTCCTAGTTAATGAACACTTCCTACTTTTGGAATGTGTCTGTCATTTCCCTCAGAGTAAGATTGATGTTATTAGGACAGAAAACTTCCAGTATTAAGTTAAAAAGCCCAATGATATCAATTATAGGAAGAAATGTTGTTTTCTGCATGGTGCTATGCACATTAGATCTCAATGCTTTGGCTTTGCCAGTCAGTTTAGAAATTGTGGCTCCCATTTCCTTCCGGGGGTGGAGCCATGGTGGCAGAGATCAGACAGGAGTCTCTGTAACCTCCTCTAACCTTCCCTCAAACCACCAACATATGAAGCCTCTAGACTGATTTTGAAGCAAAAAAGTCCACAATATCTGGAGGACAACACGATTCTAGAAGAAGATACTCTGGAAGAACCTGAAAACAGGTGTGTTTTAATTGGGCAGGGGGGCGGTCTGCTGAACCCAGACTGCAGCACAGTGAGACCCAGGCAGGGAACTGGAGCAGGGAGCTGGAACAGGAGTTGGAACAGGAGTGGGAGCGTTGTGCTTTTCATACACCTGGGAGTCTTCTGAGGGCCTCTTGGGCCAATCTGTCCTGATTGTGGGCAGGTAATTTGGGGGGTCTACCTTTTGTGGGGGGTAGATTCTAAACCACTAAACCCCTGATGAGCATCGGACCTAGCTGCCATTACACAACACCCTAGGGCAATCAATCAATCAGCAGGACTGATCAGCACCAGAAATAATTCAATCAGCAGAACTGCCCAGTACCTGAAATAATTCAATCAGCAGAACTGCCCCAGGGAAAATTAAAGCAGCTGTCCCACCCTTGCCTTAAACAGACCTCACACCTTTAAAAAAAAATGAATAAAAAACCAAAAAGAGCTCTCACCATAGACAACTTTTGTGGAAAGAGGGAAGAACAGACCTCAAATCCTGAGGCCCCTAAAGGTAAAGCAACTCCAGAAAAAGCCCCAAAGAGAGACATAAACTGGTCTCCATGTCACAAGGCTTTCTTTGAAGATTACATTAAGGATCTTAAAAGAGAGTTAGAAGAAACATGGGGAAACGAAATGAGATTACTGCAAAATAAAATAGAAAAAATGGAAAAAGAATGCAATGAACAAAAAATGTAATTGGTCAATTGCAAAAGGAACTAAAAACAGTAACTGAAGAAAATCAGACATTAAAAATTAGAATCGAACAATTGGAAATGAATGACTCATCAAGACTTCAAGAATCAGTCAAACAGAAACAAAAAAAATGGAAAGATAGAGAAAAACATGAAATATCTCCTAGGGAAAACAACTAACCTGGAAAATAGATGTAGGAGAGACAATCTAAGGATTATAGGGCTTCCTGAAAGCCATGATGAAAAAAAGAACCTAGACACTATCTTCCAGGAAATCATAAAAGAAAACTGCCCTGATATTTTAGACCCAGAAGGCAAAATAGTCCTTGAAACAATCCACCAATCACCTCCTGAAAGAAACCCCAAAATTAAGTCCCCCAGGAATATCTTGGCTAAATTCCAGAACTATCATACCAAGGAAAAGTTATTACGAGTAGCCAGAAATAAACAATTTAAATATTGGGGAGCCACAATTAGGATCACACAGGACCTAGTAGCTTCTACTTTGAAGGATCGAAGGGCCTGGAATCAGATATTCAGAAGGGCAAAGGAACTTGGCTTACAGCCAAGAATAAGTTACCCAGCTAGAATGAGCATTATCTTCCAGGGAAGAAGATGGTCATTCAATGATATAGGAGAATTTCACCTATTTCTAATGAAAAGACCAGAACTGAACAAAAAATTTGATCTACAAACACAGAATACAAGATAAACATAAAAAGGTAACAAGGAACAAAAAAAAAAACCTCTTGAGAACTATATTTATGTTATAGATACTTATAGAATGAGGGTTGATTTTATGAATCTATTATTACATTATGATTATGATATGATTATTGTGATTTTATTATTATTATGATATGATAAACCGAAAAAGAAATTAGAGTTACAAAAGGGATAACATTGTAAGAAGAAAAAAAGGAGGTAAAATAAGGGAAATTACATCACATGTAGAGGGAAAGAAAACCTATAATGATTGAGGGGAAAAAAGGGAGGGGAATGAGAATTGGGTTAATCTCTATCTCATCAGATTGGCTCAGAGAGAATAATAGACGTACTTATAAGAAAACAGGAGGGAAAGGGGGAAAAAAGGGGTGGGTGGGACTCAAAAGGGGAAGGATTGTTTGAGGGAAGTGGTTATCAAAAGCAA